>LBNU01026866.1:8682-29756 GCA_014162995.1 Artemisia annua | reverse complement strand
TTATGAATATGTGCAGGTTCGAATTTAGTACGAAGGCTTCAAATATGCTTCGTACAATTTTGCTGCATTTGTCCTATAGTAAAGTAACTCATCCCATTTCTCTCCTTTATTTATAGTTTGTCACATTGAGGACAATGTTCATATTAAGTATAGGGGGGGTGGTGAGATAAATTAGAATGATTTTTAATAAAAACAAATTTTTAAGGAAATGTGCGACGGTTTTGCAACATGGTGCGCCGCACTTATTATATAATTTTGAAGAAAATAATCGAGTTAAATCATTTAAGCTAATTCGACTCGGAATTGATAACGTGCTAGCATATTCATAACCATTACCACTTAAATGTGAGGAATTTTCAGCCTAATGCCCTTATTAAAGGCTTGTTTCTTTGTTTATGAGTGTGCCGATGTTTTATTTATTCTAGTTACGAGACCGTTGTAAGATCACATTCGTGTGATATAAGTAATTTTAAATGATAAGAGGCAAACTTAGGATTTACACCAAATAGCCATTCAATAAAAATTATATTAGTAATCATATCGATTATCTAATTTCCAATATAAACCTTTTGTAGCGCTTATCTTTAGTGCTAGATACTACTAGAACAACATTCTGAGCCAATCTATTCGTTTCTTACATCCACTAGAAAAAGGAAAGAAAAAAATATATACACTTTAGCCTTTCTAAACCTATGAACCTTGTTGGAAGTCCAAAGAAAAAGAAGAAAAAGAAATAATTACGGATTATGCTATTTTGAATGAAATGCGAAGGTTGCAAACTTCTAGTTTTGATTGAAGTGGTATGTTTATCGTAAGTATGGGGGAAAGCCAAATATTTCCCAAGAAAAGAGAAAAAAGAAAGAAAAAAAAAATATGTACGAGGAAGAATAAAGTGTTAGCGAAATATATGCCAAATGGAGATCGTTATTTTGAGAAAATGGACTTTCAACTTATTATTTTTCTTTTAGAAACAATTTCACTAAATAAATCCCATGTCTAAATCCATACCCATAGTATTACCTTTAGCCTAACGTTATAACCCGAATAAAAGTCCTCTTTGATGAAATTTACTTGGTGCTTACACCATGTCGGTGAAGTTTAGTTTTTTTACAAGCCTATGGTAATTTATTTAACATGTCTGAGCAGCTGAGTGTGATTCTTTTATACCCGATATATGAGTGTGAGTGAATTATACTTTCCACCTTCGTGAGATGCTTAGTAGCATTATTTTGGCTTATGATTTCTTGATAAGATAAAAATAAAAATATTTTTAAAGATTGCTTGAGGGCAAGCAATAGTTAAGTATGGGGGATTTGATAGCGCTCTAATTATACATATTTATTCCATCGATTATATATCATTTATCTATTATATTATATAGAATATCACGCTATTTATGTAGAATCGGTACTAATCTGGTTGCAGGATAGAACGAGAGAAGAAAGTCAGAAATACCACTAAAAATACGATTAAATGACAAATATAAGAAAGGAGGGACTTGAAATAAAAATATACAAGTGTGAAAGACCCAAGTACGCCGGTCTTAGGACTATGTGCGGCGTACTTGCTTGGCGGGTAAAAGAAATTGAATATACGCGAAGTACGACGCACTTTCTACGAAGTGCGGTGCACTTACCTTGACAGTTACAAAACAGAGTTAATGTTTGCATTCATTGTGAGGCCGACCACTTGTCCTCATTTACTGAATAGTGGAGTTGAATTAGGTCAAGTTGTGCTTATAAAAGAAATGTACGAAGCAGAGATAAAGGGGGGCAACACCAACGAGAAGTAGGGAAAGTATACCAAGTTAGATTGGTGAACTCATACCAAGTTCACTATATCGAGGGTCGAGGTTGTGATTCTATTACTGTGACAGAGTGTAGAGAACGAGCCTAGAGAGTTATCTCTGTGAAATCAATTGTTCTTTCGTTGTAATCACTTTGGTACATGATGCGCGTGGATTGAAACACGCACTACGTTTTACCTCTCGAGGGATCTCGAGAAGCTTGCAATCCCCACCAGGCAGTGTACCTGACCGATGTAGTATAGTGTTAGTGGCAAGTACCGGGGGATTGATCGTTCTCTCGCAGGGAATAGTGTTCGTTAGGTTAAAGGCTACTCTAATCTAGGTCTAAGGGTGGAGGAAGATTCTTTTTGTATTTTTATGTTTTATGAAAGCAGTAAAATCTCTGGTTTTGGAGGATAGGGCGGAATTAGTTGCTAGTCAACTAACCCAAGTTATCTACTTCTAAAGTTATTTCAAGAAAATGGACTTTCAACTTATTATTTTTCTTTTAGAAACAATTTCACTAAATAAATCCGATGTCTAAATCCATACCCATATTATTACCCTTAGCCTAACGTTATAACCCGAATAAAAGTCCTCTTTGATCAAATTTACTTGGTGTTTACGCCATGTTGGTGAAGTTTAGTTTTTTGTACAAGTCTATGGTAATTTATTTAACATGTCTGAGCAACTGAGTGTGATTCTTTTATACCCGATATATGAGTGTGAGTGAATTATACTTTCCACCTTCGTGAGATACTTAGTCGCGTTATTTTGGCTTATGATTTCTTGATAAGATAAAAATAAAAATATTTTTAAAGATTGCTTGAGGGCAAGCAATAGTTAAGTATGGGGGATTTGATAACGCTCTAATTATACATATTTATTCCATCGATTATAGATCATTTATCTATTATATTATATAGAATATCACGCTATTTGTGTAGAATTGGTACTAATCTGGTTGCAGGATAGAACGAGAGAAGAAAGTCAGAAATACCACTAAAGACGATTAAATGACAAATATAAGAAAGGAGGAACTGGAAATGAAAATATACAAGTGTGAAAGACCCAAGTACGCCGGTCTTAGGACTATGTGCGGCGTACTTGCTTGGCGGGTAAAAGAAATTGAAGTGCGGCGCACTTTCTACGAAGTGCGGCGCACTTACCTTGACAGTTACAAAACAGAGTTAATGTTTGCANACTGGAAATGAAAATATACAAGTGTGAAAGACCCAAGTACGCCGGTCTTAGGACTATGTGCGGCGTACTTGCTTGGCGGGTAAAAGAAATTGAAGTGCGGCGCACTTTCTACGAAGTGCGGCGCACTTACCTTGACAGTTACAAAACAGAGTTAATGTTTGCATTCATTGTGAGGCCGATCACTTGTCCTCAGTTACTGAATAGTGGAGTTGAATTAGGTCAAATTGTGCTTATAAAAGAAAGGTACGAAGCAGAGATAAAAGGGGGCAACACCAACGAGAAGTAGGGAAAGTATACCAAGTTAGATTGGTGAACTCAAACCAAGTTCACTATATCGAGGGTCGAGGTTGTGATTCTATTACTGTGACAGAGTGTAGAGAACGAGCCTAGAGAGTTATCTCTGTGAAATCAATTGTTCTTTCGTTGTAATCACTTTGGTACATTTTTCTACTTTGTCGAATTGAATTATGAAGTTTATGAAATTCATGTTGAATGTTATGAGTTTTGTTATTACAATAATGGAGTAGTCGTTATATGTCTATTTGGGTGAAATAGTTATATGGTTGTTTGCAATGTAATGTACGCTTGCTATTGATACTATGCTTAAGTTTAATTGATGATATTATGCTTGGATCATTTTTGAATGTTTGATGTATCTCTGTGGTAGAAGTAGGTCGAAAGGGTTTGCCATTTTGGTATTATTTCAAGGTGTTTGTCTATGGCAACTTGGTGTTAACCTTGTAGAAATTGGTTGACAAAACATTTACCAACCCATCCATGATCTTGTTTAATGCCTTATCTCATGTCTAACGAACTTGATGAGGAAATTGGCTTATGTATACTTCTGTTATGAACCATTCTTAATGCATTTGATATATTGAGAATCATAGGTCGAGAGTGTTTCTTAATATGTTGGATAGTTATAGGTACGAGTGTTAACCATGCATCTCTTGCTTATATATCTTGTTCATGATTGCTTGCTTATCATTCACATGCTACTTCCATGTTTCTTAGCCTAAATAAACATATCTTTTAATGATATAAAACAATCAATCTAAATTGCTAGTCTTTGGATAAGTGACAATCTAGGGACTTTACTTTAACACAATTGCTAACTTGGCTTTTCTACAATCTCTTGGGACGACCTGGTCTTACCTAAACCTTTGCTATAAACGGGGGGTATACTTTACCCATGTGTTTTATAAATTAAGGAAAATGGTGAAATTAGTATTATAAATTTAAAGCTTTTGAAACACATCAGGTGTCAACTTAGGCAATATCAGGTGAATAATCGCATACTAAAAATATTTGTGTTCAATTTATCGCATGTATCTCCCCACGGGTTTTGTAAACAATTTAAAAAGGTAGGACCATGAACTCACCTGTGGGGTGTTAACTTTGGTGGGTGTGAACAAGACTCAAATAGTACCCAAACGGTGATGGTGATATGCTACGAATAGCAATGAATGATCTCCAACTTGCGACCTAAATCAATGTGATATATATTGTTATCGGTGATTCAAACTCGGTGTGTGAATGACGTGTGTTACTTTTTAAGTACGGTGATATCGATCTCATGTGTTAAAAATATCCAAAATAACTTAACATAGTTATTTTATACCCTTGATACGAAAATGTTATCGATGTACGTTTTATTATTCATTGTTGTTATTACATAAGTAAGAATATTTAATTTAAATATTTTTAGTAAAGTTATTACATTAAAGTTATATCTTATATATATTTTTAATATAAGAAAAAATATATATATGTTATATGTAAAATATATAATGTTTAAAATAAAAATATGTATAGTTGTCAAGTTTTACCCTTCACTTATAAAGGTTACATTTTATACCCTTGTGTTAAAAAATATTTACATTTTTAGTCCAAAACATTTCTTTTACACTTTATACCTTAAGTTTCGAACATTTACAGTTTCTACCCTCTAAATATATTTAAAATTCACTGTAGTTTCATGATTTTTACACTTTTGGCCCCTTAACGAAATATTTTGCAAACTTAATCCAAAGTTAAGTTTTCGAAAGTTAACCTTTATTTTTATAAAAAGTTATCACATTTATCTTATAAAAAGTTTATAAAAATCAGATTTGTGTTTAAAATCATTTCGAAGTTCATTTTCAGTTTCCAACCGAAAGTATTTAGAAACTTCATGGGCTCGTTAGCCCAGTTTGGGCCCAAAACATGTTTTTAAGAATTTTATAGAAATCAATCGAGTGATCTTAGGATTAGGTCAATTTAGGTTAGTATTTCACACTAGTAGATTTGCATGTTTCGCTATCTTGATTAAGCTTGGTGCAAAGAAACGGTTTGTCAAAAAATATATATTTGTTGTACGTGTGGTTTAGAAAATACGAGACCTTTCCTTAGGCGTGTCGAGTGTTAAGTGATATTTGTGTTAAATACATGTTTCGTGTTTCTGAGTGTTTAGATGCAATGTGACGTATATGATATGCATGAAAACGAAAGTGCAAATAGTAAATATTGAAAAGGGAGTGTTCCAACTTACAACACCTTAGTAGTGGTGATGATGCCGAGTGTAGAAGAAAAGACGAGAACGAGTAAGACTTGAAAACCCTTCACGTGTGATAATCCAAGATTCAAATATTAACCCAAGACTTAGAGAATGACCCAAGTATCTCTTGTGAAGTCCCTCTCTCGGTAGTGAGCAACAAAAAGAACGTAGAGTGTTTTTGATTTGTGTTAGTGAATTTTTGAGTGTGGTGAGGATGAATGAATAGTAAGGTATTTATAGGAGGGGTTAAGGGGACTTAGGTGTTTAACATGTGAAACTTGTTGGGCATGAGTTCGTTGTATCTATCGAATGGAGACAAGGTTGTCAAGGGTGCCTTGGTTTGGTCATGTCGAGAGTGGTAAGGTCTTAAGGGCTATGATGAGGCTTTTGATTTATTTAAGTGTAGGTTAAGGTGAGTTAGTGAACATGAGTGTACTTGGATGGAATAAACAAAAGGGATGGAAGTGTATTATGAGTTTTTGTTGGATGAAAAGGGACACATAATCCCTTGGTTAAAAGGTTTTTAAGAAAGTATTATTTATTTATGTAGTAGCTTAGGAAAAAGGTTTAGTATAAGTATTTGTTTATTGTTAAGGTAGTTCTAGGGTGGCTAAGTGTTATGTTTTGGATACTCACATACGCAAAGAAGGAAGAAGGAAAGGTGTGGAGTGATGTCGTGAGTTTGGGTAGCAAGGGCGGTGTCCATGGATGTGACCATAGCTTGGTTGGTTTGCGTTTGTGTCGAGTAGTTTTTGGTGTCGAGTTACAGGGAACCAAGAATGAAAGGAAGGTTTGTAAAGTGTTTGTGTTTGGGTTACGTAGTGTCGAGCTAAGAAAAGAAATGAACAGTGAACTTGTGCCTCGAGTTGGTGTCGAGTTCGAATCGGGTGAGGATTATCAATGATGAAAGAAAACGAGTAACCAAAGTGCTTTGCAAATTTAAAAACTTTCGGTGTGGGCTTGAGTAGTAGCAGCAACCCAAAAAAGAAAAGAAAGAAATGTTGGGCTTGGGGGTGTTCTCGGCCCAAACGAAATGAAAAAGAAAATAATTATGTGATGGGCTTGTGAGTTGGTATCGGCCCAGTCCAAAAGAAAAAGAAAATAAATATATAAGTGGGCTAGTGTTCGGGTGATAATGTGTCGGTGTCGGCCCGGTGATATATATGGAAATTCGTCGGTGATATTTATACGTATATATATATATATATATATATATATATATATATATATATATATATATATATATATATATATATATATATATATATATATATATATATATATATGTTTACATCGTATAGCGTAGTTAATATTATATTATCACATGTCGCGGTGTTTTATTTAGGTGTCGCTTTGCAAGTGGGAGTCATTCATATTAACCTCGTTGGGTGATGCCCAAGAGTGACAAATGGTGATATCGGGTGATAATCTCATGCATCGGGTGTTATTCATGCATCGGGTGATATTTAAAAGTGACTATCGGTGACACGGGTGATATGATTATAATAAAAAAAAAATTAGCCCGCAAAATGGCTTTGTTATCATGTGTTTAAAAATTGATCGGTGTTTAGCATTAATAAATGACATGGGAAATTACGAGGTATTACAGTACCCACCCGTTACATTGGATTCGTCCTGGAATCCCGAGTTCGGCTCGGGGCTGAGCATATGAATCGTTTGAATCGATTGACTCGTTTTCACAATAATGTTTTATAATTCTTTATTTCTTTTCAGACATTATGAATCAAGAAGTTCATCTTTATGTTTTGCAAAATATGTATTCAACTTGTTCCTTTCTTCTTCAAGATTGGTAAAAGTTGTTGTTTGTTTTGAAAGTTGGTTTTGAAGATTTGAAATTTCTTCATTTAGAGACTTGACTGTTTTTGTTGTACTTGTGTGAAGTCCATCAATCTTTTTAATTAAGCGTTTTTCTTGACAAACAGAATCTCGGTAACCAATTTCAAGTTTTGATTCTCTTTCTTATTGATTTCAAAACATTTTTCTTGTCCCTTGTATCGCTCAAACTCAGTGGTCAATGAATCATTCGCAGCCTTAGCTTCGCGATTGGTCGTGTTACTTCTCTCAATTTGAACTTGCACATTATTAAGTAATGATTCAAATATAGCGTGTGTTTCCTTATCATTAGCAGCATGTTGTTCCACTTCTCCTCGAGCAAGATCCATTTTTGATGTTTCAGAAAAAATATTGTTATCATTCTGCTCCATCACATATGTATCATTAATGGATTCAGGTAGCTCAGGATGCTACCTATCATGAGCAAACAAAATAAACATATCATTATCATACTCAGTGCCATAGTGGGGTACCTCAGCTAATGCATTTAAGTCATAGGAAGGTCCAACATCAGAATCACTGCGTGACACGGCTTTCTGTGGTTTGGTAATAAAGATGCAATTCACAATGAGTTCCTCTTCTCCTTCTTCATCAGTTGCCTCAGCCAAGAACAGTACTCTTCAGAATTCAATAGTATTCCAGACTCTTTCTTCTTAGCCAACAACAATTTATCCTGAAAGTAGCTCGAATCCTTTTTCCTAGCCTTTTTTCGTGCAGTTTCTTGCAAAATGTCCAACTCCTCTGCACTTATAGCACCGTATCTTGTTTGCATTGTTCTCATTTCCCAAATTCCCAACAACTAGTGCAGCATCGTTCCCATTCTGATTCCCAACAGCCTGCCATGCATTGTTCTGATTCCCAACATTCTGTCTTACATTATACCCAATCTAATTCCTAAGATTCATTCATGTAACGTACCCATTCTGATTCACAATATTAACTCCAACTGGTTGCATCTTTCTTCCCTTAACTATATTTCCAGCCGGCTGTGCAATCTGCTTGTTGTGGCTGTTGGAAGAAATCCTTATGTTGTTGTTTGTTGGTGTAGAATAACGACTGTTGAGATCTTTCGAGATTAGAGCAATGCTTTGTTCATTGCAGTTACATCATCTGTTTCATTTTCAGTGTTTCCTCCGAGTGGGGCTGGTGGTGGTTGCACATAGTTGTTCATGGAAGATGATGGTTGGTGTGGCGTGGTAATTGTTAGTGAAGGTATGGTGTTTGCAAGAAGTGCTAGGGGATCATGAGATTTAGAAAGCTTCTCTGACCTGATTTCATTTTCTTCTTCTTGGTTTTGTTTCAGAAAGTTATACAGCTGATTATAGTTCAAGTCATGAAAGTTCTTTGTCTGCTTCACAATCGTGACATAGCGTTTCTATTCTGGTTGTAGGTGATTCAAGAACATGATGTTACTAACATTGTTCTTCAAGGTCAACTTGTTCCTATCCAAGTTATTCATCAACTTTAAAAATATGAGGTAGTATGACTCGATAAACTCCCAAAATGGATGTAAAGTGATCAAATTCCTATACAAGTTGAGCTTCTTTTTCCCGCATTCCAACCTCTGTTCCCTGCATCTGCCTTTAAACCCTTAACCATCTCTCATTCGCACTATTACAACTGTCCACGTGAATGGCTTAATCATCAGCTAGAACTTGTGCTTGATCAGTTTCAGACTGTTCTTCTTTAGTTTGTAGTCGGGTGAAAGGAGGTACTAGGAGGGCACGGGTTGCATCACTAGGGCCCTCGATCTCTCCGAACTGATAAGGACCATTCAGAAATAACTTAACAATTAGGTTACCATTAGGTTTACTCTTAGCATAGCGAATGATATGACATGTAACTATCCCATGATAGCATGGGAGGACGGCTCTCCGAACTAGAAGTAAATATGTCTTGTTGAGTTGCCGTTGATGAAGTGTGAAGACTGGATATGGATCTGTGAAATGATGAAGGAGTTGTTTGTGAATTTGGTTGTTGATGTAGATGATCATGGTTGTTTATATGAATCGTCAAGTAACATACAAAATTGATAAGCATGAGTTCACTTTATTTCTAACTTGATATCAATCTGGAATAATCAAATAGTTTTCTTGAAAATATTGGTGGCTTCAATTTGTTTAGCAGTTTTTATCAAGGATATAAACAACGTGAGGCATGGCGGCATGGCTAAGTCTCAAGCTTTAGCGTAAGACGTGGTTGTATGGCATTTTTAAGGAGTGAATTAAGGCGGCAAAAAGTATTTGTATATTTATATCATATTTCATAACTATATGAGTAGTAAACATTAGTAAATCCAAGCCCAAATTCAAAATATTAGTAAATACAAGCCCAAATATGAAATATTAATAAATCTCCTAAACACTTCAAAAAAACTCATCACGCCTTGCGTCTTTGCACGCTTTTTCACGCCCCGACTCACCCCACGCCTAAAGTCGATCCCTTGGTGTATTTCGTAACTTTGAGGTCATGCCTCGCGCCTTGGCACCGCCATAACGCGCCTTTTAGAACCCTAGTTTTTATCAACGTTTTATGCCAATATAGTTTTTTTTCCCTTATGTATTTCATATTGATTTTAGTAATATGTTACAGTTTTATTAAACATTGTCACTATTACCTTCATAACATTTTTACGTTATAAGTTCTTTGTATTTCATATATAGAGAGGGAGAAAGAGATATGTGCCTCCAAGATTTGCTAGCAACGCAAAGAGATTACCCTTTGTCAGTTTCTTGCCGCTATACCTTCCATTTGATTAAGAGAATATATAAACTATAATTAAAAGGACGTGATTAAGAATGTAATATGCTAAGAAATTTATAGAAAATATCACATATGTGTAGCCAAAAGTTGATGGTACGTATTTATATATATTTTATTGGTGTATTACTTTTGAATTAACTCTTATATAAAATCACTATATAATTTTTAATTAATGTGTGATTTACAACAACTAGTACAATAGACTATAGATGAGATAGTAATTTAATTCGTTTTAGAGATAATATTTTGTCATGTTTTTGTTGCCCGTTTTATACGTGTCTAGATGCGAGTAGTAGGTACGGTTTTTATCTTTTTAAGGAAAATTAGAGATGAATGATGACAGTAGGTCATATTATTACATCACAAGATTTCTATCAATAGTTAATCTTGATACACTATTAAGAATAACCGCACTTAATAATAGAAGGATTTGGCAGAAATATATAAAATTGTCACTCCTAAAAAGATTATTCCAAAATAAATGGATAATAGTTATTAGAGGTGCACGAGCGACGAGTTTAAATTACTCGTTGTTTGTTTGTGAGATATACTATTAACAGGGAGTTTTATTTTAGTTATGTTGAATTCTTGCGGTGACAAATAAAATTCAAATTCTAGGATGATTAAATTACACCGTTAGTCCGTGTGGTTTAGCCGGATTTCGTGTTTAGTCCTCACTACGGACAAATTATTGCAAGTTTTATACGTTTATTTTACAAGTTAGATGTATAGCTTCAACTCCATCAGTGTGACAATATAGTCTAAAAAAACAATCAAAGTAGACTTCAATAGTTCAATATTTAAAGCTTACAATATCGTGCCTAACTTCTTAATTCTCGTAATCGTTTACACAAAGTGAAAACGAAGTTTTGTCAAATGCAACTTACTGAATTCAATTCCTCGAAAGGTAGCCTTACGGCATCCATGGCAAAATTTTACATAGATATTTTGTAATAGAAGAATGATTTTTTATTAACAAACGAGAAACTAGAAGACAAGCTAGGAGGTCTTCTTACTAACTTACTGATATATATTTACCAAAGAAATGAGTCTTCAGTGTCGACTTCAGCCACTAGTTGCCATGAAGAAGCATAAAAGCCGAAATCATTGGTGCGATGAGAGTTATCTAGAGAAAGATCTGGCAAGTGAAAGAATGTATCATCGTAGTCTTCTGTCAATGAGGGTGATGCCACTGATTCTTGAGTATTATCGGATGACGACAAAGTATTTGATGAACTAGAATGAGAAAGTGTGTCCTGGCTAGGTTTTTCGGCTCGATCATTGCTAAATGAGGCAGCAGCCTTGGCTGCGGCTTCTTGAATGTCTTTACGTGAGGTGGTAACTGGTTGTGGAAGTAAATGCACCATATCTGGGAAATTAAGAAAAGCAGCTCGACCTTTTATTGCTACTGCAGCCACATCATGGGCTCGAGCCGCCATCTCAGCAGTTGGGAATGATCCAAGCCATATTCTTGATTTTTTCTTAGGCTCACGAATTTCGGACACCCATTTGCCCCAACTCCTTTTTCGTACACCGCGGTATATAGGATGATGTTCACCGTTTTCGTGTTGTTTCTTTTGCTCATTGCCATTTTTTCCCTCTTGATGTCTCTTTGAGCCTTTTCTTGGGTTGCATTTCTTTTGACAAATGGTGCTGGTAGTGGTCATAGTGTTACTAGTGGAAGATGAGAATAAGTTGACTTGAGCTACATTTTCCATGTTACTTATATAAGTTATATGATAGTTGTGGTTGCCAGCTCCAAAAGAATGTTCCTAAATGGTAGAACATAGACCTAGCTAGAAGAAAATGAGTGGGGGGTTTTTATTTGATTCTTGCATAATATGATGATATTGGTTTATATAAGAAAGTGATAGGCCTACATAGCATCTTATTCTTTTTGTATTATCTTCATTTCCTGTATAGAGTGTATAAAAATAGATGGGAAATGGGTATAAGAAACCGGTAGTTTTGGATTCTTTTGATTTACAATAAAATATAAGGACATTATGCATTTAGAAATGACCGAAATACCTTGTCAAGGTAAAAGATAGAATCTGGTTATTTTCACTTTGGCCGGGGACTTAAAATTAAATGAAAATTCAATCACCGAGATTACACATTGCACTTTTAAAACTATAGAGATTGCATCTGCGGTTTCGATAAACTTGTAACCTCATAGACGTTTTTAGCAATCACGTAATCATGTATTAAACGGTGACAATCTCTAGCCGAATGATTTTTCTAATTAATCGTGTAGCTGGAAATTATACTCGAGTTACACTATTAACCAAAACAAATTATATATATACGGGCAATTTAAGCGTATCAGGTCGATCGTGGTTCAGATCGTGTGTCATTGGCAAGTTTTCAAGGCCATGTCGTTTTTCTTTTTCGACATGTAGCAAATAATAAGGTTGTTTCATATTCGAGGTCAAGGTCGAGGTCGCGTGGTAAGCATTTTTTGGTTGTAGTTCAAGTCAGTGACAAGTATTTTTGGTGATTTCAGCGGGTTTATGGTTGAAGTCGTTTTGCCAGCCAGTAACATAGGATGTTTTTGTGGTAGTTGTGGAGGTGGTTGTTTTTCATTGTACATTTCGGTGATAGGTAGTTTTTGGAGGTGGTGGTGTAACATGAGAAGGTTCGCAGAGGATGTTTGAGGTCGTTTTGGAGGTCGGTTTGATATGTTTGTTCACCAAGGGTCATGTAGCAGGGTCAAATGTTGACATGTGGTTAGTGGTCATGTAGCAAGGTCAGGTTTGTTGAGGATGGTTGAGGTCGTTTTCGAGGTGACATTGATGCTAGCTTGTTTCGCCAAGGGTTGTGTAGCAAGAGTCGAGGGTTCGAGACCGGTGGTTTTAGCAAGGGTGGTTTCAGAAAGTGATGTTCATACATTACGAGGTTTTTCTCCCTTCAAAGTCTTACCACTCAGGTGGATCGTGTCACCGAAAATTGTGTGATTTAAGGTTTCAGTGGGTTATGTTTCAGGTGTAAAGGTCGTGGTTGGTTTTTAACATGTTCCATACCTTACTATTAGACTATAGATTATGCTAGTAGGCCCGATCCCGTCTTCTATAGTCTAATACTTACGTCAAGTGATTGCCCTTAGTGATATTGCTTTTGGTGGGTTTGGGAGTGAGGTTACGGTAGTTGGATTTTCACATTCTGAAATAATCCTTGTTTGGTCGTAGTGGTCGGTAGTTGCAATTGGTTTATGATCAGTCGTTGTTTGGTTCATGGTTTAGAGTTCTGAATGTTGTGGTTTTGGTGTTCGATGTTTGAACAAGTGTTTTAGTGTCATGATTCACAGGTGTTGGAGGAGCATGGTTTGGTGTTGGAGAGTCGTGGCTCAGTGAGTGTTAAAAGGGTCATAGTATTTGTGTTCGAGGGGTTTGAACTTTGAAGAGTTGACTTTTATGTGTTTGAGGGTCTTACTTTTGGGAGCAGGTTTGAAGGGTCGAGGTTTATGTTTCTGTCATAGTTTTGGTTTTGGAGGGTCGTGGTTAAGCGGACGTTGATGTTGGAGGGCTTTTGGGTTCGGTTGTTCGAGGGTTGTAGTTTTGGTGTTGGAGGGTTGTGGTTCAGGAATGTTGGTAGGGTCATGGTGTTTGTGCTCTAGGGTAGTGGTTCGGTGGGTATTGGAGGGTCGTGGAATTGGTGTCGGGGCATCGTGGTTTTGGTGTTGGAGGGTCGTCGTCCACTTGTGGTTAAGCGTGTTTTGGATTTGGTCATGGTTTTTGTGTTATAGGGTTATCGTTCACGGGTGCAGATCGTTGTAGTGTTCTCAGACTCGATATTTTGTTTCATTTGTAATTTCTACCAACTTGAATTGCGAGCTTTTTAATTACATTGCCTTCTAAGAAAAATCTAAGGTTCACTTGAATTTCATATTGCGAAAGTCCATTATTCGAATGTACTAATCCAACATTCAAACCAAAACTTCAAGAAAATAATATCAAAAAACAAAATATTCAACGATCAGTATTCCAAACCACCAACCAAATTCACCATGTCATGGTCAAATGTCGTAATTTCGAACTTCTTGTGCTCCTTTTACCACCAACCAAAGTCACCATGTCATGGTCAAATGTCATGGTTGCATTTATCTTTGCTATCGATCATTAATTACTAACACGACTATTCAGCCCCACAATGTCAATGATGTCGCTAAATTTTATTTCATAGCCATTCATATTTTGTAAAATAAAAGAAAAAAAAAAATAATAAAAATTATCCCAAGTACCTTTACAATTCATAAAAAAACATGTTGATATGTTTATAAATCGTCACTATTTATTAAATTCTAAGCATTTTTGTCATATACCTTGTCGCAAAGCACTAGTTCACTATCCGTGTGGCTGTAGTGTACTCTCAGACTAAACGGAGTGGCAGTGAGTTGGGGAGTGAGTGACCAACTCACCGTGATGACTCCCAAAACAGAAGTAGAAGTCACGATCAAATTTGTATCGGTAAGGTGAGTGGCTCACCAAATTGAGTCGTGTAAAAACTTTGGCCCATTTTCAAAAAGTAATTGTTTTTTATTTGCATTGTGAATGTGTGTGGGGTATTTAGTGAGGTATATTTATATAAAGTAAGTATTTTAATGAAAGGTGTGGGGAAGATGACCTAAACAGATGTATGGTGATTAGGAGTGAGTGAAAGTGAGATGAGAAAAAATGCTGAAATTGCGATGAGTGAGTCACCACTGCTACTTTCGGCCTAATATTTTGGTCTCTAGCATAACCATGGTGGGTTCATCATGATCTATTTTTCCGCATAATTGGTTAATATTATTAATTTTTGTTTTCTTTATCATCTTTTATATAATAAAAGAATTACATCATTTCGGAGTTTTTTTTGACAAAACAATTTTAGTGGAAAAAAAATTGGACCAATAGGAATGCTCGAGTTTGACACATAAGAGAAATCGAGTAATATGATTGGCTAATAAAAAGTCAAAATTGAATTGATTTTAGTCAAACTTTAATAAATTTGGTGTAGAATTTGATTGAGGAAAAAAACACATAAAAATATAGGTGTCAAATTTATGAAAATAGAAACTTAAAATAAGAGGAGGTAATTAATAAAACATTAGTGGTTGAATTTTAAATATATTATATGGAGTTAAGTGTAAAATTATAAATCTCCATGTTTTTTGATAACTTTAGATAATAAACAAATAACCCCTTACACTTTATATCTCCTACACTTTATAATATGAACTTTGTTTACAATTACATGAGTATTAGTATTAGTTTGAGACTTCCATCCATTAAACTTACCAAATTTTATAAACGTACGAATTAATTTTAATATACGTTAAATACTTTTAAAATAAATATTAGTTTTAAACTTTCATCTATTAAAATATCTTTTTAATATGTACGTTAAATATAAATAAGAACTCATGTTATCCTATTTAAAAGTTTAACCTATACGTACACGGTTTGAATATTAAAAACAATTAAATTATTCTTAACGGTAATATAAATATCAAATGGTAAGTACGTGTGATATGAAAATAAATATACGCGATTGTACTTATAACGACTCATGTAATTATTATTTAAAGTTTATATACGGATATCCGGAAAAACATTTTTAAAAACTTCATCAACGCTCATAATGTGCTACTAAACTCGCACATTTTGTACAACATGATATTAATAGTTAAAGTTAAATAACAACATCAACCTCAACATTAACATCTATTTCAGCTAAACAAAGTTAAATCTTCATCCAATAAAATTTTTACAAAATATTAATTGATATTAATATATAATGAAAAACTTATGCATACTTATTAGTTGTACTTATATCATAATTTTCACGGGTAAATTCTTATATATCCATATAGTAAAGAAAATTTTACAACAAATTTGATTTATGTGTAAATCCATGTGATCAAAGAACCTTTAGCCCAATAACATTATAAGGAGACACACTCAAGAATCCAATAAAAGGTCGATGCCACAGTTACATTTACAATTTCTGCTAACTATTTTTCTTACTTTCGCACATATTGATGCTCTAACTTTTTAAAATATACGTAAGATTTTCTGTTTTTAACGGTAATACTGTATAATTAAATTTTTCTGAAAAACCCCGTGCGTGCACGGGTATTATAACTAGTTATTTAGATATAAGATCTTGTTTATATATAGATCATATAGTTAATTAATTAATATAGCTTGCATAGTTGATTTATCTTCGTATTTTGTTGGTTATTGTTTGAAAATATGCAAGACTTATATTCCAACATTATTTTCACTCACAATGTTTCCAGTGCTGTGTTTTTGTGTTTGTTCATCATATCAAGTTTACATATCTTGATATTCTATCGCTTACAATATATAATTAATTAATGCTAATAAAAAAATCAAACTTTTTTTTTTTTTTTTTTTTTTTTTTTTTTTTTTTTTTTTTTTTTTTTTTTTTTTTTGAACTTAATAAAATAATCAAACTTGCCAATTAAAGTTAAGTCGTTGTCCACAGGTTATACTTGTATATTTATTTAATTTATGATAACGACATTGGCAAACATTCTTCATATTCGTTTGAAAAAATAAATGTAACATCTAAGAGAATTTCTTTCTGGAATGTTTAGACAGATTAATACGGATCGTATGTAAATTCTGTCATCATAGTTTTATCACGAAAGTACAGGCAATATTATGGTGCAAACCCCTGCTAGCAAATAAAACTTTGTATCTATGCGACATATAAAAAAAACGAAATTTGCTTAAAACTTAAAAATCTTAAAATTGAATAATTTTTAATTTTAATAATAGTTTTTTTAAAACTTAAATTTCTCACTTAAAAATTCAAAAATTGTTATCTTAAAACTATTTTTAAACCTCATATTATATACATGATAAAATTTTAAAATGCTTGCCTTAATAATATTCCACATAAATTTTGAGCCGGCAAATATTACAATATTACAAATTTTGAGCTGGTCATCTTCGCGTTCACCTCATCAAAAAGGTGATTTAATATTCAGCAACTTTAAAAACTTAACTTGACATGATCATGTGTAGGTGGCTTTAAGTCTTTAACTAAACAATAGACTAAAATACATCGTTGGTCTCTGAACTTTCCACAAAACATCGCCAGGGACTTTAGCTTTCTAAAATCGTCGTGTGGCGTTCAAAACATGAGATTTTGAGGCCGATTGCGTCCTTCGGCCCGTAATAGGAACAGCAACGTATTCTTTGTGAGGGCAAAAGCGTCATTCACTGTAGCGATCTATTTTCTAGCCGTTGTAGATTGTCCCGGTTCCCTATATACTGTGAGTCACAATTATATTGTCACTCATCATCCTTAATCTTTCCCCCAAAACCTTTCCTCCTTCAATATGGTACGCTGCTGGTGTGGTAAGTAAGCTATAACACGCACTTCGTGGACATCGGCCAACACTGGGCGTTGGTTCTATTGTTGTCCTGATGAAGTAAGTGCGTTTTAAGATTTACTGTATTACCTTGCTTTTACTAGTAGCAAATTACATTGTAACAATGGTGGTTCATTAATGAAATGTCATATTAATGATTAGGGGTCTTCTTGTCGGTAGATAGGATGGTATGATCCTGAAATGTGTGCGCGTTCAAGAATGATCATACCAGGCCTTTTGAGGGGGAGAAATGAGCTCGAGGAAAGATTAGAAGTTGCTATAGGTGATGTGTGGAAGTGGAAGATTTACATGGTGCTCAGTTGGATCTTGGTCTTGATTGTTTATGCACTTGGTTAACTTTTTAGCTTTAACGTATGATGGCCGTGTTTTGTGTTTTGTGGAAATGTAATTACTTGTTAGGCCACCTTCGTATTGTTAGAACCTTTACCAAAACTATTTTGTACTAGTATGTTTTAAGTTTAGATTCTATTGAAGGGTAGTATCATTGTCTCTAACATGTATATGAAGTTTGGTTCTTTTTCTGAGTTTACGTTATGGGTATATATGCAGATGCTTAAAAATTTGCTTGTAATTGACTTTGAATAGTCAACATTCTTTGGAAGTTTTAGTTTTAGTTAGTTTTGCCTGCATCAATTTGTAGTAGCATATTATGCAGTCATACAGTTAGATATAACATACGTTGCACACGACATACATATTTTGGAAACAATTAAATTTCAGAAACATAACATGGTTCTGTAGATAATGCAATTGGATATAATTCCAATGCATAAATTTCATACTTTTCGAAGCATGATAATCAGAGTACATAAGTTGTTCATAGTTAACATAAATAAATATTGTCTACTTCATTAGCATAACATAAAGAAAACCCTATGCTGAGGGCATCATTCTATCCATAAAAGCCTGCTGCCTAGTCACTTTTCTGGTGGTATGCTGGGATGAAACAGAAATTGCTTGCACATTACTTGAATGGACCTGAGATTGAGACTGTGAGAGATCTTGCTGCCTAGTCACTCTTCTGGTGGTATGCTGGGATGAAACAGAAACTGCTAGCACATTACTTGAATGGACCTGAGATTGAGACTGTGAGAGATCTTGCTGCTGGGATTGACACTGGGATTCATCAATAGGTTGATCTTGACTCTGAGATTGAACACCTGCAAATTCATCTTGTTTCTCTGTTGCAACATCCTGAGTACCTTGATCTTCAACTGCAACATCTTGACTTTCATCAGCACCTGTACCTTCAGCTTGTTTATCTACTGCAACTTTGTTACCTATAGGATGTGTCTTCTTTGATGCAACCTTTTGAGGCACTTGTTTACCTTTTTCCCTTAGCAGTTGAACATTTTTGTTTTTTAGGGCCAGTTTGACTACTTTGGGTTCCACCATAGCAAAGACATGTTTTTCGGTTGTGTCTAGCAATGCCACAAACACTACACCTTACACTCTTCCAAGCCTTAGACAGTTTACCATTCTTGACAATCTCTTCAGTTTCAGGAGCTAACCTTACTCTTTTTTTACTAGTAGAGTTAGCTGCATTTGGTTGACTCTTTGGTGGAACAATAGTTGTTGGCACAGAAGATTTTTCCCAATGTTCATTGCTAGTTATGGGGGAGACATTGTGTTTGTAGGTTGCTTCCCAAGTGTTGAGATAGTAACAGGGATGTGCCCATTAGGGGTGTAATCGAGTCGAGCCGAGCTCGAGCTTAAAAGGGCTTGAGCTTGGCTTGAAGTTTATAAGTTAGGCTTGAGCTTGGCTTGATAGCTTGACGAGCTTTAATCATCCAGGCTTGAGCTTGGCTTGAAAAATTCGATTAAAGCTTGAGCTTGGCTTGAAAAGCTTGAAAGTATATAAAAACATTGTATCTAATATCCAAACTCATCAATAAATATATGTATAAAGTGAAACAAACTTAAAGTCTTAAACCATAATAGCCAAACTCACTAGTGTTTTACACAAACTAGTTGGATACCCGCGCACAGCGGCGGCGAAAAAAATATAGTTATAATAGAAAGATAATGAATGAATTGCTAATCCAACTCTCCTACAATTCCGTACCCGCTTAGTGAATTCGTTACGCAACACTCCGAAAGTATATGTGTGTTCATTGTATGTGTTTGTTTGGGTTTCTCGTAACTTTCCCGTGACATTATTATTCTCGCATAAAGACCCTCACAATTTTTTACCTGTCAAACACTCTCCCAAAAGTTATAATTTTGACGAATCAAGTTTGTATTGATTCAAATAAAGGTTAAAGTTGTAAAAATTTGAATCAAAGTAACCCATTAAAAATGCGAAAACTAAAAACTTATAAAAACATATGAAAATGGATGTTGAATTAAAGAGCACAAAATTTTAGAAAATATGGTAAAATTAGATTATAAAAAAATAAATAGATAAAAAAATATTTCAATTTGAAAATAAAGGTGATTTTTTAGTTGATAAGTGACACATGTCACTCCATAATTGGAGCTCCTTATCTTAATTTTTGGTGGAACCCACAACTTAAATGCTTTATATAGTAGTATAGATAATAACATTATAACAGTCGACAACCCAAGGAGTGTGAAGAATACATAAGGTAGGATACAAAGCGTTTGAATTAATTAGGTTTAAATGACCTTCTAGAATACATGTTCAATTGTTTACAAAGTAAGTCGTTAAAATTATGTTAATACTCAAATTATCCCTAGTTAGTTATATAAATTTATAATGGAAATATATTTATATTAATGCTCGAAAAAGCTTGATAGGAGCTCGAGCCGAGCTATCAAAAGCTTGAGCTTGGCTTGTTATATGTTTCGAGCTATTTTTTGGGCTTGAGCTTGATAAAAGCTTGACTCGATCGAGTCAAGCTCGAGCTCGAGTTGCTTGATAAAAGCTTGCCCATGTTTCAACAGCTCCTACTTGTTGTCTATTTAAAGCCATATTCCAATTGGTAGCGACAACATGTTTACATGGTAAACCTATAATCTCCCATCTTCTGCAAGTACAAGACTTCTCTACAATATTAACTACACATTGGTCTCCCCATGTCCAGTTACCTGAAACTTATCTCCCCCATTCCATAAAACATTATACCTAATCGCCTCTTTCTTAATACCTTCTAACATGTGTTGTGCAGTAGGTGTTAGTGGCCCATCACTCTTCTCAATGACCGTCGCAACATGCATTATCCTCTTCATACAGCATTCCCTGATGTATTCTAATGCTGTAATAATTGGTTTGTTTACACCCTCAATTATTTTCTCATGAAACACTTGACACATGTTATTAAGTAACACATCAGAATGGGTGATGCGCATGGGATTGCGACCACGCAACAGGTTTTACCTCTCAAGGGATCTTGAGAAGCTTGCAATCCCACCAAGCAGTGTACCTGGTCGGTGTAGTATAGTGTATTGGTAAGTACGGGGGATTGATCGTTCTCTCACAGGGAATAGTGTTCGTTAGGATAGAAAAACTACTCTAAAAGGTCTAAAGGTGAAGGAAGATTATTTTTGTATTTTTATGTTTT
>LBNU01026863.1:57751-67915 GCA_014162995.1 Artemisia annua | reverse complement strand
GAGGAAGTGAATTGTATCAAAAACGAATTTGTGATCGAGTGATAATGAACGGAAAGGAGTTTATGAATGATTATACTATGAGAATATGAATAAAATTAACTAGACAAAGCTATATAAACAAACATGTAAATAAGAAGAACTTAGAAACGTTTAAAAACTAAAAACGCGCGTTTTAATTAAAAATAACATCTACGCGCAAAATAAAAAGTGAAACGGGAGCAAATAAAGTCCTACAAATGTGAAAATTACTTTTTTACAATTCTAATGACAAAAGAAAATTTTAAGAAAAAGAAAAATATTTTTTTGACTTTTTAATTATTTAATATTAATTAATTACTAATTACTAATTAAACTAATTTAAATTAAAATAATTACTAAACTAATTTAGAAAATTACCAAACTTTTTCTAAATCTATTTAACAATTACAGAAGTCCTAAAAAATTATAAAAAGCTCCTAAACTTTCTAAATAAGCTATTTTAGAATTTATTTACTTAATTATTAATTAAAAGCTAATTAATCTATTTTAATTAAGAATAATAACAAATGAATAGTGACAATTAAGAAACTATTTTCTAAAAATACTAAATGATTAATAAAAGCTAGAAAAAATATAAAAAGATGCTAGAGATTAAAATTAAACACTAAATGATTTTATTTTTGATTTTTCACTTAAAACTAATTAAACTATTTTTAATTACTAAAATGACCAAATGAAAAGATAAAATTATGAAAATTTTTACACAAACTCTATTTAATACCAGAAACCTAGGAAAAATATGAAAACTACTCAGTGCTTAATAAAAAAAATTAGAAAATAAATAAAATAGATAAATCCTATTAAATAGAAGCTATCACTAATATTAAAATTGATGAATTTTGATTTTCTTTTTACAAAGCTATTCTACAACTGAAAATATGAAACTTTTGTGAAAACAAACTTTTTAGAACTTGAAAATAAGCTGAGAGTGAGCTTAAAAGCTTGACAGATAAGGTTTTTGAGCTTAAAATGGAATTTAAGCTTGAAAAGCTATCACAAAAGCTCTTAAGCTGATCACAGAGGCAAAACAAGCTAGGAACAAATTATGGGCACTTAGAATAAGCAAGAACAGAAATCATATCACCCTGAATAAGCCACAAAATACAAATAAGCAAATCCCAAAACACCTGTCCAAACAGACCCTAATGGGCTTTTGCAGGCCTAGATTAAGCTAGGGGCAAGAATTCACAAGTCCAAAATAAGCCCTGATTTGAAAAGTTCACACTGTGGGCTTTCCAAAAAGCCCACAAGCTCAGTGAAAGCTTAAGATTTAAGCTAGAAAAAGGGCTTGCGAAAAGGGCTGGAAAACCACTGAGTAAATGTTTGGCTTAGTGAGAACTAGGAGGTTACAAGCCAAAAGACAAGCTCACCACTTAGAAACTAAGTTGCAAAGGTTTAAGTGACCTCAAAACAACTCTAACAACCTAAACTCAAAACCCTCTCAAGCTTATGCAAGCTTATGAGCACCAACAGTGATGAAAAATGAGCTTTAGAATAAATTTTGTGACAAGCAGTTAGGACAATTAAGCATAAAGGTATAAGCCAAGACTAAATCCAACACAAACACCCCCAGGCAACACAAATCACTTAAAATCAGCTGCACAACAAGTCTGGATCACAAATTATCAAACAATTACCAACCTAAAAACATACTTATGTATTCAGAATGAGCATAGGTCCTAAGGGCAAATAAGCAAACCAAAATAAGCCAACAAACAAGCAGATGAGGCCAAAACAAGTGTGCAACCAACAAGATCCCAGGTGGCGCTCTAAAATACCAAAAATTAAGCAAATTGACCAATGATTGAGCAAGATAGGTCCAAAAGAAAATGGGTGCAACTTGATGGATGCAGGGCAGGTTTAGGTTCAAGCAGGCAAGTTCAAGGGGAATTATATATAAGCAAATGAGTCTCAAAGCAAGATTTTATTTTTGGAATAGATTAACAAGCTTACAAATGATTCAAATCAACAGAAATCAAGCTATTCCAACTCCTAATGAATCATAGAGGACACCAAGAAATTCTGTCAATTTTTTGACAGTTAAGGATTTGACTTTTTAAGATTCTTGAAATTGTTGACTAAATGAAACTACAAAGATCCTAGCTGATTACTGATTGAATTCTAAGTTGAATTAAAGCTGAATTATGCTATTCTAACAAATACCTTAACTATATCCATGATTATCACATCCATCAATCTAATAGTGAACAATAAGATTGAGATGATAAGCAATGTTGACTTTCTAACCAATAGTCTAATTCCCTACTGATTTAATAGTTCAAATACTCTATTACAGCCTAAAGGGACTTGGTTCAAGCACTAACAACAACAAAAACACACTGTGGGTTCATGANATATCAACAATAACCACATCAGGATGAGAGCAGAACTAGAACATGTCAAAGCTCACAACATAACAGAACTAGATGAGCATACTAGAATAAAGTTCTTGATTAGATGCTAGAAAACCTTCCTCTCTAAAAAGTATGTGGTTATATATATTGTTGACGGGTGCATCTATTTCTTGACATTTGACATACAGACACTATTGCCTTGTCTTTTGTCAGGTGCATCTAGTTTGTTAGGCGCCACTAGTTCAACTATCTGCTGTTTTGGTGGTTTTGAGTCGCTTGATTCACCATTGATTCAACTATCTGCTTTGGTGGTTTTGAGTCGCTTGATTCGCCACTGATTCAACTATCTGCTGTTTTGGTGGTTTTGAGTCGCTTGATGCGCCACTGGTTTAACTATCTGCTTTGGTGGTTTTGAGTCGCTCTTGATGCGCCACTGGTTCAACTACCTGCATAAACATGATAGGAATAACACGCATATCAGATCTTGTAACTTTGTCCCAACCACCCAATTAAAAATAAGTTATAGATTAAACTCTAGGAATGGTTTACAAAGGTACAAGTAACTTTGCCCCAACCACCCAATTAAAAATGGTAAAAATAAGCTGAAAAGATCAAATAGACCAACGTGACTACTTGATTAGAAACAGCTATATTTTTTGATAATCAGATCTTGGTCTTTTTCCGATTTTAGGCTTTCTTACAATCGATTCTGCATCTTTTATTTGTAACTTTTATTCAACCTTCCAAAGCTATATACATATCAGATTATTTTTTTCAAACTAGAAAAAAGTAAAGATTCCAAGGTAGCATTTGCTTTTGGCCAGTTTGGTTATGGTCAATCTAGTTTTTAAATCAGTCCCCGCATAATGGGTGCGTAAAAACATCTAAAAGATGAATTCAAGGATAAAAAACCATTTCAGATGTGAATGCACTTTTCAAAATAATAAAAGATAATACCATATAAAAATGGCGGGTTGGGTAACATGTCATGAAAGACATTTCAAGTTGTTTTGCAACCTGATGATGCATTAATAAATTAAGGAATAAGATAGGCACCAAATAAAGATGCCTGAATGCATCAGAAGTGTGTACTCAGGTATTAACAAAAAATCTTGTCATTATAAGATAGCAAGGCGGTATATGAACCTTGAGATTGTTTCAAAGCTTCATTGACAGCCTCATCAACCCGATTTAAATATCTGCACACATTACATATATGCTTTAGTGAAATCAAAATCAAGGAGCTTAAACCATGTAGCTCAATAACCATGTAAAAGCAAAGTATCAATCAAGAACAGGGCGAGCTGACTGAGGTTGGAGTGTTCCTCGCCATTAATTAGGATCAACCAAACCGGCGGCATTCTTCAGCCAGTCAATCCTCGAAACATCAGCCACCACAATTGGAACACCATATCCTTCTAAATTCAATACTAATTTCTCATAGTAAGCTGAATACCGCCACCGCCGTATATTATCAGTCGCAACCATCACCGCCATTGTAATTGAGACCCCAAATCCAGGAATCGAAACATTTATCGAAACATTTATGCTACCGAGCGGTGGCGTTGGTGAGGAGAGTGCTGAGGGATACAAGAAGACCAAATCTAGTTTTTGTGGATATATATTTGGGATGGAGTATTGAAAAACATGGGCGGTTCAATGAAATATTTGGGTGGAGGGGCAGTTTAAATTTGGGGAAAATTTTAGGCGGGCTGTGAAAAGTTAAAATTTGGGATGGAGTACTATATTTCAAGCCTATCAAATGAAGTTAAATGTTTAAGATATAAGATCATTTGAGGACCAAACTTTTTTTACATACCAAGGGACTAATCTCCACCATACATCTTCCCTCCATCTTTATTTGATCTAATGGATGAGATTAATCCCAACAATTTAAAAAACCCACTTTCATCCTTTTTTTTTCAAATATTAATATCTTTCAAACCGTTAATCGTTAAGCGAAAAACGAGTTACGTTCCAGTAATATTAGTGGGTAATCTCGGGAATTTTCGTAGGCTCAGGATTTATAGAAATAGTGTACGGTTATTAAACGAAACGTATATTTATAATTATAAATGTTTTAAATATATATTCGCGATATTAGACTATCAAGGTTCGTGTGTAAGCATCGTTCTTAGGCAAATGATCAATTACAAATATCATAGTGGTCCACGTAATACGTCATGCATAACAACAAAAAAAAAATTTTTTACCCGCAAAATGGCATTTATATATAGTAATATTCATTTATTTATTTGTTTTTAATATTTACTAATCGTATGGGAAAATTACGAGAGGCTACAGTACATACCCGTTACAGTGAATTCCGTCCCGGAATTCAGTTTAAGGTAGTTGCCAGGGGTGTCTATGAAAAGAGATGTGGGTACTTGTTGCGAATCGGATTCTCGCGTTCCTTAGAAATCTATATTTCAGGCATAACTTACACATACTTCAGAGACTATTGTTCCCTTTATTGCATGATTCTTCCTAAATTAGGCATAGGTGATCAGGCTATGTATAATTTACGAGTAATAATGCAATGCTTGGACCAATCGACTCGTATGATGTCCAGTTTAGTTGTTATAATTCTCGGTGTTGAAATAGATTTTGGCCATGCCAAAAATGATAGTTAAACTAGAAGAAGTGAATAATATGGGATGAGACAACATCTTAGTAAGTCACTTAATGAACATAAAGTAGACCGTTGCCATGAAAAGGCGACATTTAGAGGCGACGCAAACTTGGTACAACCAAGTGCATAATGGAGTGGGATAGTTGATTTTTAAATCTTATCCATCTGTTGCGTTGTTGAGGTCCTATCAATGATTTCTACTGGTTTCTTGGTGAAAATAAGTTTCTCATTGAGCCGTTTCTCCTTCAACGGAATGACAAGAGATTCATTAGATAAGCAATTCTTAAGGTTTGACACCTGAAAAGTGTTATGAACTTGACTAAGTTTTTCCGGTAGTTCGAGTTTATATGCAACGGGTCCTATCCTTTCCAGGATTTAGAATGGACCGATATATCGTAGGTTTAACTTCTCCACTTTTGCCCAACAAACGGGCAATCTGTACTTTCGACCATAAAGTGTTTCAAATGGTGTTGCCTTTATGCTGGCATCATAACGGTTGTTATATGAGAATTTAACTAACGACAAGTGTTTATCCTAATCTTTTCCGGAGTCAATGACACATGCTCGGAGCATGTCCTCCAAGGTTTTGATTGTTCTCTCACTTTGCCAATCGGTTTGAGGGTGATATGTTGTGCTCATATCCAGTTTCGTTCTTAAGGCTTTTTGCAAAGATTTCCAAAAATGATATATGAAACAATGGTCACAATCTGATATGATGGAAATCGGCACTCTATGTCGTGAAACTATTTCAAATACAACTGAGCGAGTGTATTTATCTCATCGGTTTCCTTAATAGGCAGAAAATGAGGGGATTTGGTCAAACGATTAATGATAACTCAAATCGTGTCTTAACCAGTTGAGGTTCTAGGCAGTTGATGATAAGGTCCATAGTAATACGTTCTCGTTTCCTCATTGGAAGTTCGGTTTGCACAAGTAATCTGACGGTTTCCGGTATTTCGTCTTTACTTTTGAACATGTCCACATTTACCGACATACCCTGCGATGTCAGCCCTCATGTTTGGCTACAATTTAAGTTTCTTTAGATCTCGGTACACCTTGTCGGAATCTGGGTACTATTGTTCCCTTCATTTCATGATTCTTCCTAAATTAGACATAGGTGATCAGGCTATGTATAATTTACGAGTAATAATGCAATGTTTGGACCAATTGACTCGTATGATGTCCAGTCTAATTGTTATAATTCTTCGGTGTTGAAATAGATTTTTGGCCATGCCAAAAATGATAGTTAAACTAGGAGAAGTGAATAATATGGGATGAGACAACATCTTAGTAAGTCATTTAATGAACATAAAGTAGACCGTTGCCATGAAAAGGCGACATTTAGAGGCGACACAAACTTGGTACAACCAAGTGTATAATGGAGTAGGATAGTTGATTTCTAAATCTCATCCATTTGTTGCATTGTTGAAATTCTATCAATGATTTCTACTAGTTCTACGGCGAAAATAAGTTTCTCATCGAGCCGTTTCTCTTTCAACGGAATGACAGGAGATTTATTAGCTGAGCACTTTTTAAGGTTTGGCACATGAAAGGTGTTATGAATTTGACTAAGTTCTTCCGGTAATTTGAGTTTACATGGATCGGATCCTATCCTTTTCAGGATTTGGAGTGATATATCGTGGGTTTAACTTCTCCACTTTTGCCCAACAAACGGGCGATCTGTACTTTCGACCATGAAATGTTTCGAATGGTGTTGCCTTTATGCTGGCATGATAACGGTTGTTTATATGTGAATTTAACTAACGGTAAGTGTTTATCCGAACTTTTTCCGAAGTCAATGACACATGTTCGGAGCAAGTTCTCCAAGGTTTGGATAGTTCTTTTCACTTTGCCAATCGGTTTGAGGGTGATATGTTGTGCTCATATCCAGTTTCGTTCTTAAGGCTTTTTGCAAGGATTTCCAAAAATGATATGTGAAACGATCGTCACAATCTGATATGATGGAAATCGGCACTCTATGCCGTGAAACTATTTCAAATACAACTGAGCGAGTGTATTTATCTCATCGGTTTCCTTAATAGGCAGAAAATGAGGGGATTTGGTCAAACGATTAATGATAACTCAAATCGTGTCTTAACCAGTTGAGGTTCTAGGCAGTTGATGATAAGGTCCATAGTAATACGTTCTCGTTTCCTCATTTTTCTTCAGTCGTCGGAATGCAAAAGCTATTAACTTGCTTCTTTGCATCAAAAACTGTTCCGAATTCGTGGTGTGAGGCGTCACAATATACTATGAAGTCTTCTCTCGGTAATTAATGCACATTCGGAAGGATCCATCCTTCTTCTTAACGAATAGTATAGGGGCTTCCTAGAGTGATAAGCTAAAAACTTTTATCGGACAATTCTCTCCATTGTTCCAACAATTTCTTCAGTTCTGATGGTGTTAACCTATAAGGTGCTTTAATTGTTGGTGCCGCTCTAGGCACTAGTTCGATCTGGAATTCTACTTGACGGGTTGATGGAAGATCGGGCGAATCTTTGAGTAATATTTCCTGAAAATTTCTAACGATAGGAACATCTTCAAGTTGCTTTCCTGTCGATTCATTTCCGTAACATGAACCATGAATGTTTGACGTCCTTCGTTCACGTGTTTCACTGCTCTAAGGTATGAGAAAATTTTGTAACGAGGTTTACTGTTGTCTCCTTGGAAAATAAGAGTTTTATCTTGTAGTGGGATGTGTACAGCTTTCTTACCACAATGAATCTTGGCATGATGTGTGGATAGCCAATCAATACCATTGATAGTGTTAATCTTCCGAGTTGAACATACATAAGGTCAATGGGAAAAGGTTTTTCTAGTGGAGTCAAGGTACAACCTTTCATAACGGTACTGGTGTCGATTAGATTTCTGTTAGTCATTTCGATGGTGTTTAGGAATTTCACAAGGACTGAGTTACGCTACGATTACCGCAAGAAATGATGTAATCAAGAATGGGTTATAGTCGTAACAATCTAGTCAATGAAGAATTTAAGTCAAGATGTATCAAACATCGTTGCGATAGGTATATGAGGATTCGAATGTTTTGATTTGTGTGAACCAGTATACCATGAGATGATATAAATATCGCAATGGCTATAAAGATAAGATTCACTCATGAAATTTCATAAATCAATGTCAATTTATTACAACATTTATTAATACTTGTTTGATTGTTTACAAAACATCAATAACAAGATTCTTATTAACAAGACATTGATATGCTAAGTTGACAAGTTTCCGGTCTGTGGTCCTCCTAATTTTCGTTCTAACCCTTTGAAAACTTTGATCATTCCAAGCAATGCTACATCTCTGGATATCTCTCTGGCCTGAACCTTCTCAAGCGTAGCACTGAGTTTATGGATAGTGACACTGGCTGTTGCTAGCTCCTGAGCATGATGTTCTATTATTTCCTGAGTTATTCCGGAAATTTCTCTCATGTCTTGTGTTTTGCGACTTTGAACATCAAGCTTGTGACTAAACTCGGTAATAGTCTTTTCGATCTCAGTATTCTTCAGCTGAAAATCCTGTTCTAAGGTTACTTTGTGTACCACTAGGTTTGTGATCTTCTCTTCAATGTTCTCAACTCGCTCGAGGGAAATCTCCTCTATGGCACTTACAATCTCATCAATATGATTCTCATGCCTAATCAACCTAGCAGCCAATAGTGGGATAGTATGGTGTATTGGCTCTCCAGTGACTGGGATTATTCGGGATGTAGCATGGTGAGAACTTTCCCCAAGTTCTCTAGCAGTCGGGGTACCTTCTTGAGATCGCCAATAGTGCAGGGTTGGTAATAAGAAAGACCATTCACTAGCATTTACTTGGTTATGGTTCCTTTGGTTTCTACTTGTTTCATTTTGGGTATACGGAGTTGGTATTGATGGACGCACCTGATAGGTCCTTTGGTGGGATGGCATAGGAGCACTACGAGTAGTTGGGGTTGGGGTTGTTGGTGGTGAAGCAGTGGGTGGTAATGGAACAGTGGTGGTCTGTCGGTAGAAAGTAGTAGGCGGTGGTAGCACAGCTGGTTTTGGTACAACCGGAACTGCTGGTGGAGTACGTACCTTTTTCCGAGCGATATACTTATAAATTTTCTTTCCCTCAGGATAATGGAAAGCTTTTCCGATAGGGGCTGGTTCATAAGGCTGGAGTTGTCGAACTTTCCTTTTTCGACGAATTGGGCCAGGTGGTATCGAAGGAGAAGCCATTGAGTCAAATGTAGGCAAAATCTGCTGACTCTGTATGTACCTATCAGTTGCAGGTGACATGGGCATAGGAGTTGGAGCAAAGGCTGTAGTGAGAGGTGCAGTATTCTCATCCTCTGAATCTGATGACAAGGCAATAGGGTGGAAATACGAAGACATGGTACTGTAATAATTCCGATTAGTAAATATAAGTTATTAGCACAATCATAAACATGATAATATAGGAAGGAATCATATGAAAAGTAGCATCTCTACCAGATGTTTGGAAACGCGTAGGCACGGAGGGCATAATGAGGATGATATAAATATCGCAATGGCTATAAAGATAAGATTCACTCATGTAATTTCATAAATCAATGTCAATTTATTACAACATTTATTAATACTTGTTTGATTGTTTACAAAACATCAATAACAAGATTCTTATTAACAAGACATTGATATGCTAAGTTGACAAGTTTATCATTTGCCCCGGTAGGGTAATATTTGCCATTTACCTCATATTCTCAATATTATATGACCGTTGAAAGATGGGCGCTACCCATTCGGCCAGGCTGGTCAATGCCAATATGCATATTCATAATACTAGCGTTTCCAACGAAATTAACGGTTCATGATGGGGACTTAATTGGCAAGAAATACTCAATGTCAGATGTCTATAAATCATGTAATCGGGTCCAGCATACCAAAAACTACTTGTATTCAGTTTGTAAAACTAGCATGTATCCCCCTCGCGAGGTTTATAAAATATTTAAATAAGTAAAGGCGAGGCTATGAACTCACTTGTAGTGTTGGAGCTAAGAGTAAGGAATGGATATGTCAAATAAGGCGCGTTCACAATCCGTAACCTATCATGATTAAATATTTTCTAACTTAGATTTAATAATAAAAATGTTATGAATGCAAAAGTATATGTCATTTATACCACTCTTAT
>LBNU01026863.1:31156-41413 GCA_014162995.1 Artemisia annua | reverse complement strand
ATGAAGAGATTGCTAGGCAACTACCATAGAAGGCACCTGAGCCTATATGAAATCAGAAAAAGAGAATGGAAGAGTGCAAAAGGTGCTCAATTTACACAGATGAGGAATGGTCTGTTTAGAGCAAACTTGAAGTGCAACAAGGCAACTTTACCTGACATTGAAGTGAGAATTTGGTGGAAACTAGAAGGGGGGTTGAATAGTTACCGTTTAAACTTTAACTACTTTGGTTGTACAAAATGTCCTTTTACTTGTTGTATATGAAGAAGTTTTCCTTGTTGTTGACCAACATAACTTAAGCTGGTTATCACACAAGTACATCAACAAGTCACAAAAACCACAACACATAATGCCCCAAACATCAAGCAAAGCAATAGTAAGGAAGTGCAAACCATTCACGACACGGATCATATTATCGGGTTTTCGGGGCTACCAAGGACCTCTTTTATCCTTGCTACGTTCCACACCGAGTACCAATCGGAAGTTACTTCACTAGATCAACACCTCCCTTCTCGGCGGAGAAACCTTACAAATCGTCGCTTACACTTTTACCGACACTAACTTAAGATGTCGAGTTTTTTACAAGGGGTAACAACTCCCATCGTCGGCCTTAACATTTTTTTCGACACAGCTAGTGTCGGTTCTTTACCCAAGGGGTACAACCACTCCCGATAGTTTTCTTTTACAAGGGTACAACACACTCCTCTATGTTGTGCCCCAACATAAAAACCTTGTGGTTTTATGGCACAAAACATAACCATCTAATCTATCTTGGTGACACAATGATGATCCATGAATAAAAGTCTAATGGATTTAAAGACTAATCTATATGAACTCTTGAATAAGAAGTCCTTCAATTCATAGAAGGATGTCAGTGGCCCTGCTTTGACTAAGATTAGTGATTAGAATCTCAGCTGCTTCCATTCCCTCAGGACTGATTGTATCTTGAGGAAATTTTCCCTTTGTGGGAGTCTGAAGTGTTTGTTCTTTCAAATTCCTCCTCTGTTTGGAAGAATTTTCTGCATCCTCACCCTCAGTATCAGTAAACACTACCCCTTTGTCTTTCAGAATCCCTTCCAACTTTTTAACCTTTTTGACTAGGGTTAGGACAGCAGTACCCAGAGTTTTCTTAGTTTCCTTTAACTCATTTACCAACACCTCTATCCTGTTTTGGAGTTGAGGAACCAGTTGTGTGAAGGCTTCCACATGCATGAATGGTTGTTCCTCCTCATGAGTTGGAGTTGGAACTTGGGTTTGCTGAGATGAAGGTGGTGGATGTGTAGGAGATAGTAGTGGTGGTGTGGGTGATGGTAGTTGTTGTTCAGGAGAACTAGGTGAACCAGGTTCAGTAGTAGGTTCCTCTGTGTCATCCCTTAGTTGAGATGAAGCTTCATTTGCAGAAGAAGAGGATGAGGTACGTGCATTGTTAGAACCACCAGGCAACATAGCAGGGAGTAGAGGCTTAAATGCTCCCTTAAAGTTCCTTTTCATGTTGGCAAAAATTTTCTTTTTAAAAGGAACAACCATGTAAGGAGTCTTGTCCTCAGTTTCAACATTTAACACCATTTGTAAAAACCTTGGATACATTAAAAACTTAGTGGCACTTTTGGAATTTCCAACCATTGCTTCAAAGATCATTTTTGAAAAATTATAAATCTTATTAGTGGAGAGACAGATCAAAGCAGAGGCAAGATTGCTACCAAATTGATCCCATCCACCACTTTTAGAACTTAAGCATTGAAGCAAATGATAGATCAAAAATCGCCAATTTGGTGTGAATTGGCCTTTCCAAAAAGTAAAAGTACCATCAATTAGATATCCCATTTTTCTTATACCCTTCAAAATCCTTTTATTTGGCAACATAATAGTTCCTGAGGCATCATTTAATTGAAGGCTACTTCTAATTGAAGCCTCAGTAACTGAGTACTCAATAGTATCTATAGTTGCTCTTAACTCTTGAGTCCCATCAGCAAGAGTTTGGGCAGTTGCAGTCTGCCAAAACTATTTGACTAGGGAGTCATAGATAGCAGGGTCGCAATTTAAAGCATACCTGATGTAAGAACCCTTCAAAAAGTCCACGATCTCATGGAAATTGGTGCTTCCCTCCGGTTTCTTCAAAAACCCCACTTGGTTGTGTTTGTCACAGTATTTCATTCTGGCCATTTTCTCTTGTGAAAGTGATTTTTGAAATATAAAGAGAGTAAAAGCTTTGGTAGGGTTTAAATAATAGAGATGAAAACAGAGTATGCGATTTTGTTGCCGAAAGTAGATGATTTGTTTGTTGCAATATTTTTGGAGAGTAAATAAAAGATAAGGATGAAAAAAAAATCAAAATATTATCTCTATATACTCTAGAATACTGTAAATGGTGTAACAGTACTATTGAAATAGTAAAAATCATTGGGCCGATGACCAGTACTAACGGTCACTAAAATTACACTGCCAGACTTAATATTGGTCAACCAGTATTAATGCTGAGTCACCAGACTTAACTGGTGGTCAACCTCAATCCTGATACTTACAAACCAATATCATTAGCAAAGCTTCCATGCATCTTCAATCCATATGTTTCCTGGAAAGATTAGTCCAAAATCAAGAAAAGATAGCTATGTATAGATGCAACCAGAATTAATGCATATGAATCACCCGAATTAACTCAAAATCCACCAGTTTTAACCCAATTCACCAATATTGAATTTATAACTAAGGTTAAGAGTTACAAATCATACATTTAGCCTCCCCTTAAATGTAGCTATGGGTTACTATACCAAATAAATTTGAGTAACCAAAAGACTTTTGTTAAAAGGAAATATCTGTATTAAATTCTCAAACTAAGACAATACATATGAAAAACATAGTTTCTGCAGAACCAAAAGATCAATTATTCATGAACAAACATGCCACAATATATGACTTATTCAAACACAATGCAAGTCTCTAAAATGATGCGATAACCTTGAGAATGAGTGAAAGCTTTCTCAAGACTTAATGTCTTTTTCTCTTCTTTGCCTGAGTTTGACTATCAAGCTCCTCACAGATCTTACTTAGCAATTGACCACCTATGCTGAGAATGAGATTGTCAACTGCATCAGTTTGTTCATCACACTGGAGTTTTGAAGACATCATACCAATGAGCACTTCAGTACTCAGAGGATACACCATATTAGTAAGCATGAATATATCAACACCACCTTTGGTTGATAGATGATGAACACCACATGAGTCATAGAACTTCCATAAGAGAGTCCTATCTTGGCTTGGAAAATTCCAATGCACATCTGCAGGATTTGATTCATACATTCTTTTGAGCTCCACAAATAGTTCTTGTGCTTTTACATCAGCTTTCCCTGCAGTCATGAAATCTAGTTGAACCAGCTTCCATAAGGTATCTAAGTCTTCTCTATCACAAGACTTAACCAATGTTTCCATGTTCTTATAACATTCAGATGTTCCATCAGCTCTAGTTACTTTCCAGACTTTACCACCTTTATCTCTGCTGATCCTCCAATCCTCAATTCTTGCTGGAAATAAATTGATATACACATCTTTTTCAAACATAGCCAAGGGTTCTTTGTAACCCAGCATGTGCTATGAGCATCCACTGTCAAATATTTCTCTATTTCCAATGTTCTGAAGTGAATGATCTTGCACATAAAAGGTAAGAGATTAGTTTCTCTTAATGACCCAGGCCTGAGCAGGCTTGGGTCCACTTTGTGGATTTACATACTTGTATGTCTTGTAGGAACAAGATCCACTGATGCTGCTTTGGGACTTATAGGTAAGTTCATTCTTAAATGAATCCCATTTCCAACAATCTAAGTCCTTAGCATTAGACCCCCTTTACCCTTTACAGTATAAGTATTTGAACTTTTTGTTGTGTTATTCACAATGGGTCTTCTTACAAGTGAATTTGATTTTGCAAAATTGTTTCTTTGATTAAACTTGTTCACCTGTGGTATAGGTCTCCTCACAGGTGAATGTGATTTAGCAAAATGATTTCTTTGATTAACTGTGTTCACCTGTGGTTTAACTAGTTGTTTAGGTCTATAATACCCAGAATTACCCATGGGTTTAACAGGATTAACCTTTTGCCCAACAGGTTTAACATAGTTCCTACCAGTATAAAAGTTTGGTCTAGCAGAATTAACAGTTGAGTGACCCGTATTAACCTTTGACCCAGCAGAATTAACATGTGATCTACCAGCATTGATTTGTACTGGTCTAGGGACAAATTGGTAAGCATAGTTAATTCTGCTTACATTGTTCCATACTGGTTTGGCCATAACATTACCAGTATTAACCACTCTTTGTTTCTTTAATTCAGATTCTTTAGCCATTCTCTTTTCATGAAAGTCACAATCTTTTATTAAATGGCTAATACTACCACAAACAAAGAATCTTTTCTGAGTGAAAGCATATCCTCCTCCTAACACTCTATCCTTTTTCTCATTTCTTTCCCTTTTAGGTGTCTCTTGTTTGTTTATTTGTTGCCTAGGAGATTTTAAGTGAGACTCACAACTAGGTTAAACAGGTTTTGGCTTAACTTCAGACACTACAGATTTGTTACTTTTAACTGATTTAGATTTTGACTCTTCACTAGGGACACTTTCTGGTTCTGATTCAGAATGCTCAGAGATGTTTTCAATGGACCCTACACTGTCATCAGATTGACAGGTAGAGTACTCACTGGTTTTATCATCTGAAGCACTTGTTTCAGGCACCTGTGGTCCCCTTTTTCCATAAACAAATAAGGAGTCATCAAGTTCAGGTCCTGGATTAGGAGTATAATCTCCACTTAAAGGTGGTGGAACTCCTTTGAAGTTGTCAGTTTTAACAAAACTATTATATACAGGTTTATCTACAAATCTTCCTCATTACAAACAAAAACACTGTTTTTCATTTCTTCTTCATAGCTTAAAACCTCACTGTTTGACTTTATCTTATAACCCAAACCTATTTTACTGTTTGAACTCATTCCTAAATCAACAAGTCTAAACAGGTTTTTATTTGAGTTTTCCCATTTGTCAATTATATTTTGTAGATATTCTTTATCTTTTAGTGCCTTCATACCAATTCTTCTATATATTTTCAGTTTTTCATCTTTTTCATAAATTTCATTAGCCTGAAAATTAAGTTTTTCATTTAAACTGGCTTGCTGTTTTTGAAAACTTTTAACTTGAGCCTCCAAGGTTTTAACAACATTATCATAAGCAAGTATTTTAACATCTGGTTCTTCTATCTGATTCATTTGTTCATCATAAAGTGCTTTAACATTATTATATGAATCAATGCATAGTTTAGAACATAGTGATACCTCAAAGTTTGAGCTTATGGCCATGTGAGCATGATTGGTTGGTTCCTCCTCTTCAGTGTGCTCTCCCCAGTTAACAACACCATCATCCATTGTCAGNCTAAATCAACAAGTCTAAACAGGTTTTTATTTGAGTTTTCCCATTTGTCAATTATATTTTGTAGATATTCTTTATCTTTTAGTGCCTTCATACCAATTCTTCTATATATTTTCAGTTTTTCATCTTTTTCATAAATTTCATTAGCCTGAAAATTAAGTTTTTCATTTAAACTGGCTTGCTGTTTTTGAAAACTTTTAACTTGAGCCTCCAAGGTTTTAACAACATTATCATAAGCAAGTATTTTAACATCTGGTTCTTCTATCTGATTCATTTGTTCATCATAAAGTGCTTTAACATTATTATATGAATCAATGCATAGTTTAGAACATAGTGATACCTCAAAGTTTGAGCTTATGGCCATGTGAGCATGATTGGTTGGTTCCTCCTCTTCAGTGTGCTCTCCCCAGTTAACAACACCATCATCCATTGTCAGCAAACCAACTTGACTCTTCTCCATCTTGTGCATCTCCTCTTGATACACTGAGTCCCTCTCCTTGTTCTCTTCAGAGGTCACTTTTACTGTGCATTCCCTAGCAAAGTGACCAGTATTATTGCACTTATAGCACTTAAGCTTTGACTTATCAAACCCAACTGGTGTCTTCCCATTAAACCTGAAGTTTTTACCAGTTTTCTTGTAGAATCTCTTCATCCTAAGTGCAATCATAGCCAACTGCCAGTTTATGTCCATCTCTTCAATATCTACATCATTGATTTGATCAAGATCATCATGGATAAGGTCCATGTCTTCCGACCTTTTTGCAAAAAGAGAATAGATAACTTCATCAGCAAATCCGGCAGGGACATCTCTTTCTCTCATGCTGCTTGAAGAAGAAGTATAGCTACCAGTATTAAAACTACCAGAATTAACTTTGCTAGTACTGGTCTTGCCTTGCCCAACAAAGGCAACATTGGCAGCACTTGAAGATGCCTTTGACCCACCTTTGATGTCCTGTTCAAAAACCCTAAGATTGTTAAACAGATCATCAATTGACCAAGTGTCAACATCTTCTTTCAATCTCATGGACATGGCCATAGTTGACCATTCATTTGGCAGATATCTGAGGAACTTATGGTTTGCATCTTCAGTAGGCACAGGTGAATCATGGGCTTCCAACTGAGAGAGGAGATGTTGGAACAGTCATAGCCTTTTTCCAGACCTTCAGAACTAGGAACAGTGAATGCTTCAAATTGCTGTTTAAGAACAGCCTTCTACATCTTCTTGGAGTTAGAATTCCCTCCAAATCTAGTTCTAATTGCTTCCCAGATCTCCTTAGCATCATCCATTCCATGGAATCTTCTCAGATGTTCCTTTGGAATGGCCATCAGAAGGATGGTTCTTGCTTTTCTTTCCTTCTCCACAGCATGGATCTCTGCATCAGAGACAGGTGGAAGTACTCTAACAGTACCATCCTTGCCAACAGAGATCCTCTTCTTTGAGTTCCCATTCTGAATCACTTTCCATACATCATTGTCAATGTATTCTAGATAGTGCTCCATTTCCATTGCCCAGATATCATACTCCTCCTTCTTTAGAATTGAGAGTTTGATATTTGAGATAACTGTTGGTGCAGATATGATCTGTTGTTTTGTTTTGTCACCTTCTGAGTCAGCATCTTCATGATTTGATTCTTCTTCATCACTGTGGTGACTAGAGAATACATCATGACCAGGAATGGACATCTTTCAGGATTTGTGAGTGATTGAGTTGTTGTTGTTTGTGGTTCTGTGTTTCTTCTTACTCAGAGTCTCTCTATAGGCTCTGATACCACTTGTAGGTCCAAAAGTTCTGGATCTAAGTAGCCTTTGTAAGACAATAGACACCTTGGATAAATTCAAACTATCTATGTGAGAAACTCTTAAACAATGTATACTTGATGTTAACGCGGAATATTAACACAAGCAGTAAGAACAACACAGAGAATTACTAACTTTATATTCTATTAAACTTGAGAAAAGCTTGGCATTGAACATTATGCCGTAGGGTTCCTTTTATACTACAAGGAAACCCTAATTCTACAAAATGTGTGAAAGGATGCATACATATCTTCTCCTAAGATATCTAACCGTGTACATATCATTTCTATAATATTTCCTAAGATATCTATCTTGTTAAGCAAAACAGACTTAACTATTCTAAAAACATAAACAGAATTAACTAGGTCTGCCAGACTTAACTGAGTACTGGCAGACTTAACTATCTACCCGACTTAACTAATTCCATACTTAAGTCTGGTTACAATAATTCCCAACAAGCTTGATCAATTCTAAACTTGACAACTTTTTCAAAACACACACTATATTAATTTTAAAAAACACACGCTTTGTATCGAAGGTCAAACCAGAATCACAATTTCGCAATTATTATTATTTGCCGCTATACATCGCCACTTTGCACGAGCATACGTCTAGATGGTTTTGAAATATGTTTGCCACAATTTAAATTTGATTTTTAAAATTAATAAGGGGGTTTCGAATGAAGGGTTCACTATTGTCAAATGAAAGGGCTTCCAGTATAAACGGGTGTTTGGAGTTGCAAAGAATATGGAATTTCGTCCGGTTGCTTCTAAGAATACAAAGAATACGCCTTCTACTACTAAGGAGGCATCTAAACAACTAAGTAAGGTTGCTGAAGTGATTACCACGTCTGACGCTTTTTACGCCCTTAGTGATTTGGATTAGGATCTTGTTGTAAGTAAACAGGGAAGTCTGACTACACCTCTTGTTGAAAAGACTAATAAGATTGTAAGTTAATTTTGGGAGGGGAAGCTTGTGCTTCTGGGTGATGATGGGAAACCGCTTCCTATGCAAAAGGAGGTAATGGTAAACCTGTTATGGTTAATGAGGGAAAAAGGTACATAATGCGTTTTCTAAGGTTGGGAATGTGGTTGTTTCAGGCAGTGATAGTGATGAGACTTCTAATTTTATGAAGAGTGGAGGTTCGTATAACGCTAGTTTACATGAGGATGAAGATTTTGATCTATATGACACTTATGACCTTCAAGGTTTAAATTTGGAATAGCTCGCGTTTTGTGACTCAACGTTATAAATCTTCGTAGTCAGAGTTAATGTTAGTTTTGTTCTTATGTCTTTATAGGTGTTTGATCATAAGACTGACTTGTCTTTCTTATGCTAGTGTATAATTGTCTTAAGCACTGTAAGTGTGTTTGGTTTGCCTTTTTAGGCTGAGATGTGGGATTCACTCAAACCCGTTGTTCTGTAATTGTTGTTTTTGGAGTCATAATATTTTACCGGGGGTAACTTTTTTACCAAAAAAAGAAAAAAAGAAAAAAGATATATACAAACAAGACCTGTATTTTATTTATTTATTTATTTTTGTCTTTTTCTCTTTCTTGTAGTCTTTTATGGTGTGTTTGGTTAGTGACTATGAGAATAAAAGAATGGAATGATTGTAATGAAAGATTGTTTGGATTATGTATATGTGTATGTATAGTAGATACGCATTTTCAAAAATTATGATTCTTCATAGGAGGTAAGGTGGTTAGTTTTGAATATTTCATTCCGTTTCATATTTAATATTTAAATATATGAAAATTTGTTTCTCTTACTTTTTCATCATCATTAGTGAGTAGTTATTTATGACTTTAGTTATATTTAATTGAAAGGATATATAAACTTAAATTTTTTTACCAAAAATTACTTTTAAAACAATCATACTATTTCTTTTTTACCCCTTATCATCTACGACATATCTATTGTGATTCTATCAATCAAACCAAATGAAACATTAGTTGTATCATTTTTTTGTTTACCTTTTGTGGCCTTAATATATCTCGCTTTCCAAAAACAGAAAAAATACTGTAGATTTAACTTGACATTGATTGTTAAATAGTTTAGTTTACCTTTTGAACGATGTATTTAAACTGAGTCACTATTTGATCTAAAAGTATCTTTTGCAATACAAACTAAACTAATTCTCGAGTCGTTGGTAGGATTTACTTCACCTTTCAGGTACCGTGGATAACTCGATCCTATTGTCATAAGATTAAACTTTATTATACGTCTAAAATAGTTAACCATGACTTGAACTGTAGATAACCGTTCATTTTGGGTATCTGCATGTCCGGTTACCTGCCTAGTACTGTTCGATTTTGGATAGTAAAATAAATTACCCGTCCCGCAATAAATAGTTAAAATATTATAATAAACCGAATTAAACCGCCCCGTGAACATCTCTGATGGTTGTATGTAGCTTCTTCTAGTCTAAATTTTAAGCAAGATTAATGTTGTGGTGTGCTAATATTTTATCTGATCAAATTGTATCCTTATAAATTAAAGTAGATTTTACCTTAAATTCGTACAACATTTTATTAACGTTATATTTAAGCTAACACAAGGATTATCACTGTATAATTGAAAGAGACGGTTGAAAATTGAAACGCGTGTTGGTCGTTAAGTTAAGCTAGCTGCATGTGGGTATAGTCGATAGTGGGACCCAACAAGATTCACCCAAGATCTTCTACATACAAACATAATCACTGGCTTTTAATTCTTTTCCTTTCTTTTTACGTATATTACCCACAGTCACATTTACTAGAAAAAGAGTAAACAAACAATATTAGGTTTAATAATGTCAATTAACTTATTAGGTTTATATAACAATATTATATATTTTTGGAATAATTCCTAATATGCCAAGATTGTCCAAGTGATTTGGTTTTTTGCCCCTAAATTCGGAGTTTCTGATTTTACCAAAGGGCAACCTCAAGGGCGGAGAATAGGGGGTCCGGGGGGTCACGAGACCTCTCGGCGAAAAAAATTGCAGTGCAAATTTTTGAAAAATTTCGGCTAGTTTTGTAATCCCCCCCCCCCCCCCCCCCCCCCCCAACAA
>LBNU01026861.1:17402-51935 GCA_014162995.1 Artemisia annua | reverse complement strand
GATTCTGACCTTCCCAAGTCATTTTTAATGCTTATTTAAGTGTCTTTAAGCCCCAAGTCCGATCATGTCTCCATAATAACTCCATTTACTGCCATTTTATGACACTTTGTGCCCAAGAAACTTGCTTGGAGGCTAAGGCTTGATTTCTACTATAAATAAGACCACTTTGGCTTGGTTCTAGGTGTGCAAATCGAGCCTCCACCCTCAAGGACGAATTTCCACCAAGATTAAGGTACAATTCCAGCCTCCACCTTAAAGGAAGAATTGTTACCGTGTGCAAATCGAGCCTCCACCCTAAAGGAAGATTTGGCACCAAAACAAAGGCGCGATTCCAGCCTCCACCTTAAAGGAAGAATTGTTGCCAACTTACCATGGTGAATATCAAGCCTCCACCCTAAAGGACGAATCTTCACCAAGTGCATTTCTAGCCTCCACCCTAAAGGAAGAATTGTCACTACCTTTGCCTATTGTAATTCATACTTTGGGTAAACTTTGTTACTTTTATATTTCATGATGCTTATGATTACCATGTTTGTTAAAGACTTATGTTCGGTTGAATAATATATGTTTAGTTAGGAATTGTTCACTTACATTGGTGAATAGTTTATCTAGAGTGTGGTTGCTATAGTTCCACATGTTTCTTATCATTGAAATTCTCATCATATTTGGTTATATTAGAACTTGTCTCGTTTATTGTTTAGATTATTTATTATTGTGGTTTGATCCGTGACAATCATAACCACCAACTTGTTACTTGCTTAAACAAACAAACAACACTTGAGTGCAACCAAGTCTCTTGGGACGATCTCGACTTACCCACCTTTACTACATCGAACGAGTATACTTGCTCGTATGTGCTAAAGAATTAATTGGATAAATCGTGTTTATAAATTTTAAAACTTGCACTAACTAAAAAAGCAACATCATAACCGCTGTCAACAAACCGCCAAAACAGTATTGTATCAGCGTTTTGTCCGCTACCCCAATATAGTAAGTTCAAAACTAACCGCTGAAAGTAACCGTTGATCTACCAGAACTAACTGCTACTAAAAAAGTATTACCGAGGAGGAAACCGCTGCCAAGAACAACCTTCCAAACTCACTCGAATCACAACCAAATGTAATATCTAGCCAACCCAAATGAAAAACTAGTTAAATCTAACACCTCTAATCCAAGAAGTACAAGAAAAAACACAAGAAACACCACGAACGAGCTAAAGTATGAGTAAAACCTTCCTAAACTAATAGAAACCAAAACAAACCATACAACACAAGTCCAAACACCAAGTACCTACGACCCCTAGGATGTAACCATGGCTCTTGATACCAATTGTAGGATACTAAATAACATATAACACGTATGGAGTTGTGCTTATGGTACGAATTAAAGAAAGAAATAAGAATAAAGGAAGAAGAAGAAGAAGAAGTTTAGAGAGAGAGAAAGGGAGAGTTGGGAGTTCTAGAGAGAGAAAGTGAAGAGAAAAATAGTCATATGATTAGAAGCTCCAACCCTTCCCATGTGTGGGAAGGGCTTTATATAGTTACAATAAACGCTCTCCTACGAGCTGTGGATCGGGTGTACAGTGGGTAAAGACTCGTCAGTCCTCCACGGTGTTACTTAAACTATACTAATTACTAACTAATAAGATAAATACTACGAGCTACATAATGCTAAACAATACTAGGGGTGACCGAGTCTTCTATATAAAAAACGTATTCCTAACATGTTGTATCATTATAGCTGGCTAAAAAAGTTAATCCTGGTGTTGGGGTTTTTGTTTAGTGTTGGTTCAATTTCTTTTGAGTCAATGTTATGAAGTTCTCAATGCAACTGTTTTAGATATGTTCTTCAATGTAGATATGTTCTTTAATACGAATCTATTTTTTCAGCTATTGATGTTGCTACCTTGGGATTTTTGTGCAGGTAGCGGCTAAAATCAGCTACAGGACATCGGAGGAAATTTGTTTGTTAATAGATGTTGTTGAGTTGTTAATTCATGGTACATGATGTGTAAGGAAAGCTTTAAATTTATAATACTAGTTTCACCGACTTTAATAAACCAAACACACGGGTAAAGTATAACCCTCGTTGGTAATATAAGATTTAGGTAAGACCAGGTCGTATCCACAGGGACGTAGTTTGTTCGTATTAAGTATAAATGATTAGTAGACAAGAGAAGTAACGATTATGATAATATGAAGAATTCAAATGATAAAACGAATCATTACTTGGATAGCTTAGATAATCTAGTGACAATGCTTATGTTTGATCTTAGTAGATAATAGAGTGGTGTACAGCTTATAACTTAGCAATTTTCGTCAAAAGAGCAATTTCATAACTTGTTAGGTTCAATTCAAGATTTATATTTATCCACCAAGAGATTTCTCTCAAGACAGTATTCTATATCAAGTCTAGATTATTATTAATTCTCCTAAGCAGATTTCTCCATTCAAAGGCTAGAAACGCAGACAAGTTTCTAGAATTGCATGTAACAAATTGGTTCTTTCGACCTATCCCAACAAGTTAGATTCAATCAATTTTAATAAACAAATGTAATAAGACAAGAGATAAAATAGTTCACAACATAAACTTGAAATTGCTAAAGATCAAAGCATAATCATAAATGACTTTATTATATTCACATATCCAAGCAATCACAAGAGGTTTAGCCTCTCATAGCTAATGAGTTCATGACAACAGAAATGATTAAATAGTAAACAAGTGACATACAGATTGGATTGATCAAATAGATTACACAAGTGTCACAAGTAACCAAGAGTTCGACACCAACAAGTATATAACGCCCCTGTTCTAATTCGTTCACGTCTGCTTATGGCTCTGGATCACGTGGCACTTCTTATCTTTGCTTAGTGAAAATTGGTTGTTGAGTGGAGAGTTCAAATACTCGCAAATGAGCTCTATTTATAAGCTTATTGATAGGCGAAGTACAACGTACTTCGATTGTGAGTGCGGCGCATTTAGCTATTTTCTTGGCGCCAAAGTTTCATAAATGCAGAGGAAGTACGGCGCACATCGGATATAAGACCGACACACTTTTATTAAATATTACTTATTGACTTCCTTTGACCGAGAGGACAAGTGCGGCGCACAGAGCTGGAAAACCGGCGCACTTGCTAGGAATAGAAGACTAATATAGTGGACTTCTTATTTATTTACTTCGAATGATGAAATAGTAGAGCTTTTTGATATTTCTTGCTTCAGAGCATCCGAGAGTGAACCTGCATTCATTTCATGCTATTAAGTACCAAAAGTTCACACTAAATGATCATAAAACATATAATATAATGCTCGAGAAATATGTATAATTAGAGCGTTATCAAATACCTCCACACTTAGCTATTGCTTGCCCTCAATCAATCAAGCAAGAAAATTTAATCTGTTTGTGATCATGGAGATATATTATCGAGATTTTATTATTTGCTAAAAAGGCATTGACCCATAAGTTAAGACACCTCACGAAGGATTATTTTAAATGATTCACACAATTCACTCAAGTAGGGTTAAGGTCACTCAATTTGCACAGACACGACTAAATAGCTACCATAGGCTTGCACAAAACACAAAGATAACTTCGACAAGGCGTAAGCACCAGACAATGATATCAATGAGGACTTTTCGGGTTGGCTTAGGGATTAAGGGTATGAATAAGGCATGGATAGTTTTTCTTTTGTTTAAATAGGTTCGTAGAGAGATATACTAATAGGCTGCTGCTGATCATCAATATTCATAGATCTTTCATCTCTTTTCTTTCTTTTTCAACATAGATTTTGCTTAACTTTCGACTTTAGCGTACATATATTCTCAACTTCTTTTTCCTTTTCTTTCATATTTCATATAACTTTTTCTTTTTCATAATTTTCTCATACTGCAGCAATAATCAATCAAACTTCATTTTTGAGCATATGTAATTGGTTTAAACAAAGAGAAAGGCTAAGGCTCAACATGTTGTTCTAGGTGGCAATAGCACTAAAAATGAGCGCTAGAAGGTTAATTTCTGAAATATACTAGCGACCAGTGTAGTCAACTAGATTACAACTTTCATAGGATGGCTATTTGGTTTAAATCCTAAATTTAACTCAATATCATATAAAATTGTCTATAAAGCATAAAAATGCAATCTCACTGCAGCATTCGTTATTGATGTATAAGTGCAAGTTCTAGAGCTAATTTAGATCGTCGGCTCACTCATATATTTTGGAGAAAGTTGGTTTGTTCCGCCATAATGGAGCTTGTTGACTAGTGAAGTAACTCTCGAGTTAGGTACTCGGGGAGTGGAGTAGGTCGAAGAGGTGCTTCGCGCCGAACCACTATAAATCATCGTGTCCAATTTTCGTTTTCTCTTCTCATCTCTTTACTTTCTATTCTTGCATTTATTGTTTTATATCTACACTTGCATTAAGGTTGTGTTTGTGTGGCTTGTTGCTTGTAGTGCGATCATGCTTGTGATATTAACTAAGACAACTTAAAAATGCAAAACATATGAAAACTTCAACAAGTGTCTTAAACTCGCCACTGACGGCGGTCCCTTAATTAGGTCGGCGGTCCCAAATATATATGGGACTGTCCACACATATTAAGGACCGTCTACAATGTAATCAGAACTAACTCTAATTTATCTTACTTGTTATGTGTGTCTGTTGTTGCAAGTTGGATATAAATCTACATAGTTGTTATAAATGTCATAACCACTATTCATGTTTAGTCACGCTTGATCGGAAATTTGATACGAAAGATTTTAAGTTTTAAATAGAAACATATTCACCTCTCCCATCTACGTTTCTACAGATATTACTAAGGGGCGTCCGGTTTTTGGATTATCAAAGGGAGGGAATTTCGAATTTTTATGTAGTATTGAGTGGTGGTGTGAGCATTGGTTAATTACTTGGACGGTTGATGTAAAATGCGTGCGCGCGTGAGCTAAAATGCAAATTATGCGCGTTTAATGCGTGACTTGTGAAATTAAATGCAATGACACATAAAATAATTCTACTAGAGCCGTAATGTATTAATTTAATGTAGAACATGCTCGGTCTAGTGCCGGTACGCGTTAAAAGTCATTTTTTAGGGTACATGGGTTCATTTCCCGATTTTAGGGTTAAGTAAACACGTGATGTGTGTTGTGTCACGTTGTAGTATAGGGTGTTTATGCCTTATCAAGTTTTAAATTTATATTTAGCCGACTTATCCTATAACACACACACTAAAGAGCAGTGTACCCGATCAATATATAGATAGTGGTAAGTAGAGTGTCGATCACTAAGAGTGAAACGTAATATCTAGTTAGTCTTATCAGTATTTTAATTCCTAAGTTAGTTTTACAACCTAATCTAACGCAAAGGGGGTTTAGTCTGAGAGACTAGCACGATTTGGTTTGATTAACTAAAACTATAAAACTAATGAGAAAGAATACAACGAATGGCAAACACGTACACAGATAGATAATAGATACAGATAGAAGGCCTGACTAATGATTAAGTAGTTTGTCACTTGTTTTATTGCTAGTTTTATATGATGAATATTGTAATCTTATCTGTCTCGTTGGATCTTAATTATAGGCGAGTAAACCCTTAATGATTACTTAGGTCTAAGAATTATTTTTCTAACTTATTAGGCTAGTGAAGTAATCGTGGGAGGAGGTATGGCAGCCCCGAACAAGCAACTGCTAGACACAAAGGTTATCAATGCACATATAAAAAGAACCAAAAAAACATCATAGAAACTTTAATCGATGGGAAAGCAATTTTAAGGGGAGCAATATAGCGGTCACAAGCCCATCAATCCTGATGGATTAAAGTTTACTATTACAATAAAACAAAACTACTTAATGGAATTAAAACACAAGCAGGACCTTCTTACTGCTCTAAGATCTTCAATGTGGTGTGTCTTGTGTTGTCTTTTTGCTGTTCTTCTTCTCCTTAGGGTTTATGTAGCAGCTTCTCTTGGTTTTTTGTACATGAAATTCGGCTGTATCCTTGGGTATTTATAGTTTTTGTCTGAGGGCACGATGCGGCGCATGTACTTAACTTCGCGTGGGGTCCAAGATTAATATATTCTGGAATATTCGTACACCGTCTTCAGATGCGGCATATCTTGAATCTTTATGCGGCGCATCTGGAGTAGTGATACACCGTCTTCAGATTAATTATCTTTGGTGAAGTCTTGATAGTGATACGCTGTATGTCAGAAGTGTAATGCGGCGTATCTGGAGTAGAACAAGTTGGATCTTCTTCGTTGACCAGAGTTTAATATACGGCGCATGATATAATCAGATGCGGCACATTCTTCAAAGTTAGGCAATGGTCTTCGAATTCTTCAAAGTATGATGATACGGCGTATCTGTCTAGAATGATACGGCGCATCTCTTTGAGTTCAATAGACTTTTTCCATCTTGATCATTAGCTCCATATTTCATCCAAAATCACTAACTTTCACCAAATGCTTGTTTTTACCTGAGAATTACTAAAGTAAATGATTAAGTATTAATTCTCATAGATAATGTAATAAAAAAAGTCAAATAAGTAAGATAAATGATGACAATATAATATACTTATTTGATGTCATCAACACGTAATTGTTAAAAGTGAATGTTTTGAGTTTGTAGTCAAATATTGACTTAGGAAATTGATAGTTGATGAAAAATGTCGTTTTCGGGTTTACGCGGTTCAGTTTACAGTTACGCATAAAGGTAAATACGTAACTTTCAAATTAATAGTTTTGAGTAAAAGGTAAATAATGACCTGAAAAGTACGAGTTGCTACATTAAGTAATTAAGTTAGTCGGGTTGTTAAGGTTTGATCATACTAAAAAAAGAAAAAAAAAAGACATGTAAGTATATAAAGATGGTCGAGCCGGTAACTTTGATGACGTAGGAGGTAGCCGGTCATTATTTTATGCTATATAACATTCATTTAAGTAGTTTAGGGAGTCGGAACTATTCCGAAGCCGCCGGATTGGAGATCTACTTTAGGTAGTAGGGCGGCTTGAGTGTACTGTGGAGCCGCGGCTACTATTCACACGTCGAGCCAAGCCGTCGGATTAAATGGATAAAAGAAACATTACTGGGCTTTTGCTTATTTGGCACTTAATTGTTGGGTTTGTTGCATGTTGTACACCTATTTTTCATTATCAAGGATTTTTGGCTACACTACATGTTGTATCATTGCATGTTGTACACCTGTTTTCCATTATCTTTTCCTGATTAATTTGCATAAGAGATTGGTATTTCATTTTTTGGGTATTGTGCACACACACAAGGGGTGTCGGTAAGAAAATTAGATCTCGAGTTTATTTTATGCAATTTAGGGTTGAAATTGTTTTAGGTGTTTTGGTCAGAATGATGAGTAGAGTGCCTGATTATGGTTGTTGTATCATTATAGCTGGCTAAAAAAGTTAATCTTGGTGTTGAGGTTTTTGTTTAGTGTTGGTTCAATTTCTTTTGAGTCAATGTTATGAAGTTCTCAATGAAACTGTTTTAGATATGTTCTTTAATACGAATTTATTTTTTCAGCTATTGATGTTGCTACCTTGGGATTTTTATGTAGGTTGCGGCTAAAATCAGCTACAGGACATCGGAGGAAATTTGTTTGTTAATAGATGTTGTTGAGTTGTTAATTCATGGTACATGATGTGTAAGGAAAGCTTTAAATTTATAATACTAGTTTCACCGACTTTAATAAACCAAACACACGGGTAAAGTATAACCCTCGTTGGTAATATAAGATTTAGGTAAGACCAGGTCGTATCCACAGGGACTTAGTTTGTTCGTATTAAGTATAAATGATTAGTAAACAAGAGAAGTAACGATTATGATAATATGAAGAATTCAAATGATAAAATGAATCATTGCTTGGATAGCTTAAATAATCTAGTGACAATGCTTATGTTTGATCTTAGTAGATAATAGAGTGGTGTACAGCTTATAACTTAGCCATTTTCGTCAAAAGAGCAATTTCATAACTTGTTAGGTTCAATTCAAGATTTATATTTATCCACCAAGAGATTTCTCTCAAGATAGTATTGTATATCAAGTCTAGATTATTATTAATTCTCCTAAGCAGGTTTCTCCATTCAAAGTCTAGAAACGCAGACAAGTTTCTAGAATTGCATGTAACAAATTGGTTCTTTCGACCTATCCCAACAAGTTAGATTCAATCAATTTTAATAAACAAACGTAATAAGACAAGAGATAAAATAGTTCACAACATAAACTTGAAATTGCTAAAGATCAAAGCATAATCATAAATCACTTTATTATATTCACATATCCAAGCAATCACAAGAGGTTTAGCCTCTCATAGCTAATGAGTTCATGACAACAGAAATGATTAAATAGTAAACAAGTGACATACAGATTGGATTGATCAAATGGATTACACAAGTGTCACAAGTAACCAAGAGTTTGACACCAACAAGTATATAACGCCCCTGTTCTAATTCGTTCACGTCTGCTTATGGCTCTGGATCACGTGGCACTTCTTATCTTTGCTTAGTAAAAATTGGTTGTTGAGTGGAGAGTTCAAATACTCGCAAATGAGCTCTATTTATAAGCTTACTGATAGGCGAAGTACGGCGTACTTCGATTGTGAGTGCGGCGCACTTAGCTATTTTCTTGGCGCCAAAGTTTCATAAATGCAGAGGAAGTATGGCGCACATCGGATATAAGACCGACACACTTTTATTAAATATTACTTATTGACTTCCTTTGACCGAGAGGACAAGTGCGGCGCACAGAGCTGGAAAACCGGCGCACTTGCTAGGAATAAAAGACTAATATAGTGGACTTCTTATTTATTTACTTCGAATGATGAAATAGTAGAGCTTTTTGATATTTCATGCTTCAGAGCATCCGAGAGTGAACCTGCATTCATTTCATGCTATTAAGTACCAAAAGTTCACACTAAATGATCATAAAACATATAATATAATGCTCGAGAAATATGTATAATTAGAGCGTTATCAAATACCTCCACACTTAGCTATTGCTTGCCCTCAATCAATCAAGCGAGAAAATTTAATCTGTTTGTGATCATGGAGATATATTATCGAGATTTTATTATTTGCTAAAAAGGCATTGACACATAACTTAAGACACCTCACGAAGGATTGTTTTAAATGATTCACACAATTCACTCAAGTAGGGTTAAGGTCACTCAATTTGCACAGACACGACTAAATAGCTACCATAGGCTTGCACAAAACACAAAGATAACTTCGACAAGGCGTAAGCACCAGACAATGATATCAATGAGGACTTTTCGGGTTGGCTTAGGGATTAAGGGTATGAATAAGGCATGGATAGTTTTTCTTTTGTTTAAATAGGTTTGTAGAGCGATATACTAATAGGCTGCTGCTAATCATCAATATTCATAGATCTTTCATCTCTTTTCTTTCTTTTTCAACATAGATTTTGCTTAACTTTCGACTTTAGCGTACATATATTCTCAACTTCTTTTTCCTTTTCTTTCATATTTCATATAACTTTTTCTTTTTCATAATTTTCTCATACTGCAGCAATAATCAATCAAACTTCATTTTTGAGCATATGTAATAGGTTTAAACAAAGAGAAAGGCTAAGGCTCAACATGTTGTTCTAGGTGGCAATAGCACTAAAAATGAGCGCTAGAAGGTTAATTTCTGAAATATACTAGCGACCAGTGTAGTCAACTAGATTACAACTTTCATAGGATGGCTATTTGGTGTAAATCCTAAATTTGCCTCAATATCATATAAAATTGTCTATAAAGCATAAAAATGCAATCTCACTGCGGCATTCGTTATTGATGTATAAGTGCAAGTTTTAGAGCTAATTTAGATCGTCGGTTCACTCATATATTTTGGAGAAAANATATATATATATATATATATATATATATATACACACACATATACATTATATATAACAGGAGGCGTTTGACCATTATAATGCCAAATAAGCACGATCAACTCCATGTCATCACTTTTCGAGTGCCATGTCATCAGTAGTGTTAGTTATGATTTCCAGCACATTTAATCTGTTAATTTCGTGTATGCTATTTTTTTACCAAAAAACATGTATATGGATTCGAACTCATGACCTGCTGTTTGTTGTATGTAATGTTTACCACTGAAGCAACCAATTTTTTTTTGTTAACATTGTTTCAACCAAAAATTATAAAGTAAGTATGATTTGGGTATTTTATCTATATAACTGATTAGCATGGTCATTCTACGTGAGCTAAAAGGTTTAATTCGTTAAAACCCACACAAAATCCTAAAACAAAAATCCAGGACCAAAAGCAAACCAATATTCAGCCACCACCATCATCATCATCTTTTTTGCAACCACCTACTGCTGTGTATGCTTCTAATATGCAATACCATGGATATGGAGGTACTTCAATTTCAGTTTGATCATTGAAAGATTTTTTTTGTTAATTTAAGCTTTTTTTCCCATCAACAATGATTGTTTGATTTCAATAGGGAAGTTATATTTATAAGTTATTAATTATTTGTGGACAGGATCACCAATGGAAGCTGGACCACTAATACACCTTTACCAGATAAAAAAGTTGTTGGTCTTCATTCTTGATAGACTTCAAAAGTATACTTCCTTTTCTTTTTGTTATCTTATTTTTATATTCCTTTTTATAAGTTATTAAAAATGCTGTGTAACTCATCTGTAGGAAGGACACTCACGTGGTTTTCTCTGCACCGGTTGATCCCGATGAGGTGATTTGGTTGGGAAGTTTTGTTTAATGACATGGAGTGTTTGTTACAGCTTACTTATATGGAAATTTTGTTTGTGTAGCTTTCTGATTACCATAAAATCATCAAGCACCCTATTTAATTGGGTTAATTTAAGAAATTGTAACAATGTGGTGCATTTAGCTTTTGGACGGTGGTTATATATGTTAATAAAGTTTTGTTTATATGCTAATAAAGCTTCGCTCATTTGTTCTCCCTTAGTTTTATTTTTTAAGCGTGTGTTTGCTGAACCTTGATTTAACAAACATGTATTTGTTGTGTACAGGCAGTTGCGAACTTAAGTAGTACCTGCGAAAAATGTTAGTTTGTGTCAATCACTTTCAGAATGTGAAAGAATATGATGATGGATAAAAGGATGATGCGAACGAAACCGAAAGTGTTGAGGAAAAGTTTACTGTGATTCCGAAAACAAGATGAAAGAGCGTAAAGAAAAGGAACAAGCCTTAAGTCATTTAACTTCTACCGACCATTGTGATAGCGGTAAATTTCAGTGGTAATTAGATTCAGGTTTAAATTGGTAAAAGCTGTGTGTTTTCTTCAGTTGTGTTGTCTAACCTGAATGCACAATTTGATCATTTGAAGCCCCACGTTTGGTCGGATTATCACTTAAACTATTTGCTACGTTGACTGAAGCTCCCTTGATAGGTTCTCTCATCACTGCTCACACAAAGGCTACAAAAAACGGTACCATTTTTGTTTATTTGCAGATGCTAAAGAATGGCATCCGAGCCACCAATGTTTGGACCATCGTTTCCTAATCAGGGTAATAAGCAGCATAAGTAATTGGACACTTATATTTTAATCATAATTCGTATGGTATTACAATTTGACACTCATAACTCCATTTCACAAAAAATCAAATTTTCATTTTGCAAATTTAATCTTAGAGGGTGTATGGACAAGCGTTGCGAAAGGATCCACAATCATTAGCTTCTGCTAATAAGCAAGCGAGCGTGACTATTAGAGGTGACCTATAATGCTACTTTGATTTTGTGCAACTGCTTATATCTATGCGACCACAAGCTGACTTTTATGGTCCTTATTTTTCAGGTATATGGGCCATAATAGAGGTGGGAGGAAGCACTGTATGCACTTTCCCATGCGTTTATAGAACTGAAGCATCTGTAATACAGCGTTGCCTTTAGCCGGTGACAAATCTTGGAAAAAGGAAACTTTTTTTTTATGTTTTTGGTATTTTATTTTTTTAACATTAGTTATACGATTAAATGGGTTAAACACGTCGTGTGTGGGTTATTAGTAAACCCGTAGTTTAGGGTCGACTCACCAAGCTGAACCTAACCTCAATGGACAACCTCCATATGGCATTAATAAACTATATGTAGGAGCACATGACGAGTTCAGGTCAAAAAGTGGACAGCGGTTAACATTCAATATATGGTGTTTGGAAACATGGGGGACACTTTAGGGACTGGTTTTCTGTTTACGAGGAACCCAAGCACGGGTGAGAACAAGCTGTATGGGGAGTTCCTAATCAATGCTCAGGTAAAATTGTAAATCTTTGAATAACACTATTATGTTTTTTTTTAAGTCTGTGTTTACCGTATCGGCTTTTGATTTTGCATATATTTGGATTGATAAGTTCCCTAAGCTACCTTTTAATGGTGTGATAGAGCTACAAATCTGATTCACACATTTCATGACTTTGTTTGATTGATTTCTGGACACACTTTCCCTTTTAAATATTAGACTTGGTCATAAAAAATACGCCAACTTGAGATGTCTTGCGACAGTAGGACTAAAGTGAGCAACACACCTTATAGTTCTATTGTTTCATCCTAGGAAATATTCAGTTGTCCTATTTTAATAAGTGTGGCTTTATGAATAATATGTTTTATAGGCATATTTTAAACTTACAACCATTAATCACAGTATATAGAAATCTTTTGATGCTGTAATTATTTTCTTTTGACGTCCTCATAATGTTTGTTGAATCGCAGTTGGAGATCGTGGTTTCTACCAAAGGTGTGTTTGACGTTGTTTAACATCAGTTAACTTTTTCTACACTTACGCATTTTATGCATTGATGGTTAATGGTCTTGCAAGCTGATATGCTACCAGTTGTATATTCGATAAGTATTACATCAGTTGGTGTAGGATTTTCCAACCACAACTCTAGGAGTAAGTGTTTCATAATTATCACTTGACGACCGTTAATTATCAAAATAAAACCTGTCACTGCTAAGTAATAGTCAAGTTAGTGTACTAATTTGTCAAGGATAAAATTTTGTCCTATCTTAATGCTCTATTATGTTCCAGGTTGGCACCATTTTGAATTCGGGGATGCCCAAAAAGGCAAAAATGATGGAGGAAAGTTCATCATGAGTCCTGCAATTGTAAAGGCATGATAAAGAGTTGCATATTCATTTTTCTTGCTCACAGAACCTGAAAAGAGTTCATCTCTTCCACATACCTCTTTTCCTTGATTTTTCTTACCAAAAAGATATATTTTCCACACTTTAAACATAGGCTCAATTTTTTGCAGGACATTCTGGATCAAGATAGTGAAGACTTGCTATACATACCTGGTGTGATGACCCCAACAGAAGTAAGTATGTAATTACTTATTGATTGTACTAACGTATTGTAAGATTAAGATGGTCGTTATTTCTTGAATCAAGTCATATGGCAATATCATTTGTATCAGTTATTAGGTATCTTTTTTTTTAAAATGTTGTGTAGTGTTAAGTTTGAATTTTCTCATGGGAGTAAACTTTTCATTTTGCAGATGCTGTCATCGTATAGTGTTAGTGCCAAGATAGTGAAGTTAAGATGATCATGATGTTGACTTCACTTTGAATTAAATTGCACCGCTGGTCTTTTAAGGGATCTTTTTTTTTCAAGTTGCAGACTATTTGGTTTGGATTATAGTAGGTGTTTGGGATTGCTTAACTGCTTATTTTAAAGAGAATGCATGTACGTTATTGTCTGATTATGGAATGACAAGTATCGAATTCTTCTGCTAATAAGCAAGCGAGCGCGACTATTAGAGGTGACCTATATTGCTACTTTGATTTTGTGCAACTGCTTATATCTATGCGACCACAAGCTGACTTTTATGGTCCTTATTTTTCAGGTGTGTGGGCCATAATAGAAGTGGGAGGAAGCACTGTATGCACTTTCCCATGCGTTTATAGAACTGAAGCATCTGTAATACAGCGTTGCCTTTAGCCGGTGACAAATCTTGGAAAAAGGAAACTTTTTTTATGTTTTCGGTATTTTATTTTTTTAACATTAGTTATACGATTAAATGGGTTAAACACGTCGTGTGTGGGTTATTAGTAAACCCGTAGTTTAGGGTCGACTCACCAAGCTGAAACTAACCTCAATGGACAACCTCCATATGGCATTAATAAACTATATGTAGGAGCACAGGACGAGTTCAGGTCAAAAAGTGGACAGCGGTTAACATTCAATATATGGTGTTTGGAAACATGGGGGACACTTCAGGAACTGGTTTTTTGTTTACAAGGAACCCAAGCACGGGTGAGAACAAGCTGTATGGGGAGTTCCTAATCAATGCTCAGGTAAAATTGTAAATCTTTGAATAGCACTATTATGTTTTTTTTTTAAGTCTGTGTTTACCGTATCGGCTTTTGATTTTGCATATATTTGGATTGATGAGTTCCCTAAGCTACCTTTTAATGGTGTGATAGAGCTACAAATCTGATTCACGCATTTCATGACTTTGTTTGATTGATTTCGGACACACTTTCCCTCTTAAATATTAGACTTGGTCATAATAAATACGCCAACTTGAGATGTCTTGCGACAGTAGGACTAAAGTGAGCAACACACCTTATCGTTCTATTGTTTCATCCTAGGAAATATTCAGTTGTCCTCTTTTAATAAGTGTGGCTTTATGAATAATATGTTTTATAGGCATATTTTAAACTTACAACCATTAATCACAATATGTAGAAATCTTTTGATTCTGTAATTATTTTCTTTTGACGTCCTCATAATGTTTGTTGAATCGCAGTTGCAGATCGTGGTTTCTACCAAAGGTGTGTTTGAGGTTGTTTAACATCAGTTAACTTTTTCTACACTTACGCATTTTATGCATTGATGGTTAATGGTCTTGCAAGCTGATATGCTACCGGTTGTATATTCGATAAGTATTACATCAGTTGGTGCAGGATTTTCCAACCACAACTCTAGGAGTAAGTGTTTCATAATTATCACTTGACGACTGTTAATTATCAAAATAAAACCTGTCACTGCTAAGTAATAGTCAAGTTAGTGTACTAATTTGTCAAGGATAAAATTTTGTCCTATCTTAATGCTCTATTATGTTCCAGGTTGGCACCATTTTGAATTCAAGGATGCCCAAAAAGGCAAAAATGATGGAGGAAAGTTCATCATGAGTCTTGCAATTGTAAAGGCATGATAAAGAGTTGCATATTCATTTTTCTTGCTCACAGAACCTGAAAAGAGTTCATCTCTTCATACCTCTTTTTCCTTGATTTTTCTTACCAAAAAGATATACTTTCCACACTTTAAACATAGGCTCAATTTTTTGCAGGACATTCTGGATCAAGATAGTGAAGACTTGCTATACATACCTGGTGTGATGACCCCAATAGAAGTAAGTATGTAATTACTTATTGATTGTACTAACGTATTGTAAGATTAAGATGGTCGTTATTTCTTGAATCAACTCATATGGCAAAATCATTTGTATCAGTTATTAGGTATCTTTTTTTAAAAATGTTGTGTAGTGTTAAGTTTGAATTTTCTCATGGGAGTAAACTTTTCATTTTGCAGATGCTGTCATCGTATAGTGTTGGTGCCAAGATAGTGAAGTTAAGATGATCATGATGTTGACTTCACTTTGAATTAAATTGCACCGCTGGTCTTTTAAGGGATCTTTTTTTTTTCAAGTTGCAGACTATTTGGTTTGGATTATAGTGGGTGTTTGGGATTGCTTAAGTGCTTAAGTGCTTATTTTAAAGAGAATGCATGTACGTTATTGTCTGATTATGGAATGACAAGTATCGATACCTTGTCGGCCCCAGAATGCAATCAGGATGGTCCGAGCTATATGAATGCTTCGACAAACATATGTCGCAGGTCTGCAGGTGGTATAGTTATTAGAGACCCTGATTTGATGTGGAGCTGTATTTCGAATACAATCTCGGCTGCTGAAGGAACAATGTCGTTGGATAAAGGTAAAAGAAAACTTTGTGACTACTTTGTTTTGGTTGTTTTAAATTTCAGCCTTTTGGTTTCTGCTTCAGTTTTAACTAAATCTTAAAATACTATATTTCCTTTCTATGTATATGAGATCTCCTATTCCACTTAACCCAGACAATGGTGTGTTTTCTATAGATGCGGTAAACTGGGTTGGTTGGGTAAAGTATCAAACCAGATATGAAGAGGAAGTGGTAAAGAAGCATATGGTGGAAAAAGGTCACTGCAGATTCCACTATGGTGACGGTGATGAAGTGGAAGAAGATAAATCGGACGAATTCTATTATAGCAGCAGGTATATATGATCAATTATATTGTCTCTAGAACTACAATAATATAATACTAAAAATTAGTGGACATATAGGAGTTTTATCGTGACCAAACTGATAGAACTACAACAGTATAATACTATTAATTTGTTTAATTTAAACATCAAAGCTAGACGATATGAGATTACCATGTTATACAAGTACATTCTGTAATCACGTTAACTAGCTTAGTTATAAACTAATTAAAGTTTAAAAAAGCTAATGACATAAAAAAGAGAACATAAATTAGAAGTTCGCTAAAGAAATATGACAGGACAATTGCTAATAAGGCATCCTACACTTCAGATTAAGCCAACTAATTTTCAGACCGAGCTTGATAGAACAAGGCACTGCAAAGGTTCGGTACTAGGAAATGATGCGACAAGACACACAATTGGTGTGTCCATTCATTAGGCAGACGCAACCCTTACATATGTTACTCACACTTTAGTTTTTCTTACGTGCTAGACACGTTAATCACTACTTAGATACTCTTGCAAGATTCATCGAAGCCAGAATTATTACAGGAACCAGGATGTTACAAAGAGATTTCCTTCCCCGAAAATAGAAAGAGTTTCCGGTTAAAGTCTGCTACACCATGACCATTAATAAGAGCTAAGGTCAATCACTAAACAAAATCGGAGTCTACCTACCGGAACCAATATTTGGTCACGGGCAACTCTACGTCGCACTTTCTAGAGCCACGTCCCCTGTACTTCTTAATCTCAATGAACATACACATGCTACCTACTTTTTCTTGCAGCCTCGACAAGTATGTCCAAGCAGGTTATGTTCCCCTCCCAACCGGACATCATCCCTGATAGACTAACTTCTACCCTAACGATTTGTTTCCTGATGTCTTTTAAAGTTTTGATCAGTTTGTTCTGACCCAACATTCAGATAGGGGTACAAGGTCAAATGGCAGGTTTGTGAAATCAGATCATATATTTGTTTTACTATCACCCTATTTGTTTCGATAAATAGCTTTCTATTACACCAACTTCCATGCGGAATAGAAAACCAGTAACCTATTTACCGTTCAGCATAAATTATAAAATCCTGGAAACCTGCTTCTACATAAGTCCAACTCTCATGTGGTTAATGGAGTCCAGACTCCCCTGTTACTTACCTCCCATGCTAATAAACTTTTGAAACGGTAAGTTTCATTTGAAATATTACCTTTCATGTTACTTGAATGCCTAGTGAGGAAGTTAAAAACAAAAGTGACCGCTTATTGGTTATTGTGGCTCAATAAGTTTGCCCTGGCTTGATAGTGCTATAGGGTTTTCTCTGAGTAAATTATAACAACAAGGGCTACTGTCATGACTTCTTTATTCATACATGGGGAACTTTAAAGGAATTGCCATAACTCTTTTGGTTGGATTGGGTGCATAGAGTATGGGTACATGGATGGTGTTTTGTTTTCTGCCAAACTTTAGAACATAAGTAATTATTTTAAAAGTTAATAATAGTGTGCGTAGCAATCATCCTTACTGTATGTAGGTTTTTCTGATTTTATATTCTTTAATAGGATGTAGTTTATCAGAAGTGCAAGTGAAAACAGAATGTAGCCCCGGTGAACGCATATACTGGTATTGTCATTTCAGCCGTTTTAATAAGTTTTTTTTTGGACATGATTTTTCTAATTTTGTTACCTCATGTATGCAGTGACTGCTGTAAAATGTCAATTTTTGACCTGTATAGAAGTTGCCCTTCCTGTCATTTTGACATGTGCCTTTAATGTTGCCGGGAGTTGCGTGATCATAATAAAGAGGCGCTGAAATATTATTATACAATAACTAGATAAAGAATTTGGTAACTGATTAAAAGCTTTATTATTCAAGATTTTGCAGGTGTCTAACTTTCACATTTTCATATCACATTTCTATTATGTGAGTGTGGCCATTTATATACCTTATAAGTGCATCCTTAATTCATAATTCTATTTGCCTTTCTGAATTGAGTTAAATTATCTCTTTCCTGCTCTTAGTTATAGCACTAGCATTAGTCAAAACTTGGAAGTGATGTGACCAACTATTTGATTTTTTAGTTTAAGTGGACAACCATAAATCATGAGTAATAAGTTGGAAAAAAAAAAGAAAAAAAGAAAAAAAAAAAAAAAGATCATATACCCACCGGGCGGTACCTCCCTTCTTTCGCTAATTATACAACTAAACATTAAAAAAAATACACTCTAACATGTACGATAACTAATAACTATTTAAACATACAACAAATAAAAAAAGTAATTAACATGTACTTTAAATGTATAAAAAGTTAATACAATAACAAATTTAAAACAAAATCAATACTCTCTAATATGTACAGTAATGAATAACTATTAAACATACAACGCACAAAAAAATTTATTTAACATGTACTTTAATTGTATAAAATATGTATTAAACAACAACTCATACTAAAAATTACATAAACAACAATATCATAACCCCATTTACGTATATTACAAGTCATGCCCGCCCATCGGGCGGGCTTTGAAACTAGTATATATATATATATAAGANATATATATATATAATACCTCCACACTTAAGTTTTACATTGTGGTTAAACAAAGTACTAAGAAATAAAAGAAAAAGAAAGAAAAAAAAAGAAACGGGTTGCCTCCCGCCAAGCGCTAATTTCAGAGTCTATAGCTCGACTCATGTGATTAAGGTGATTTAATTGTTTGGGAAGAAGGGGGATTCTTCCCTTCTATCGTTGAAAGTTTCTTCCTCATGGTATAACTTTAGTCTGTGACCGTTAACTATAAAACTTTTATTGTCAAGTCCGTACAGTTCAACATATCCGGATGGATATTGGTGTTTAACAGTATAAGGTCCAAGCCAACGGCTTGTAAGTTACGGTTGTTTGATTTTGAACTTTGATTGGAACAGGACTTTGTCTCCTTTCTTGAATTCTTTTCTCATTTTTAATTTCCTATCATGCCAGACTTTTGTTCTAGCTTTATAAAGATGAGAGTTTTGATGCGTGGTTTTGCAACCTTGCAAAAGGTTTTACTTCTCAAGGGATCTTGAGAAGCTTGCAATCCCCACCAGGCAGTGTACCTGACCGATGTAGTATAGTGTAGTGGCAAGTACCGGAGGATTGATCGTTCTACTTGGGGAATAGTGTTCTTTAGGATTGAAATGGATTCAACTAGGTCTAGAGGTGAGGAATGATTCTTTTTGTATTTTTATATTTTAATGAAAGCAAGTAAAAATATCGGTTATAGGAAGAGTGGGCGGAATTAGTTGCTAGTCAACTAACCCAAATAACTACAAATGCAATAAAAATAAAATAACAAGAAAATAAATGTGAGAGACTTCTAATATGGAGACAAACGTGTTTACTTAGGTTTCTTTACTCCCTAGTTATCTTTTATTGATTGATAGATTTGCTACAATTGTGTGGATGCCGGGTTACAGTCTTAATACCATTCGTGGGGCTGTATAGAATCTTCCCCAACTCTATAAGCTCTTATCTCCTCCTACAACGACACGTAAAGCGCCCAATCATAGGGATTATAAACAGTGGCTTATGCATTAAGTACAACCAATTAACCGTAGTACACATCCTGTAGAACCGTAGAGGGGGGTGAATACGGTCTTTTAGGCTTTTTCAAAGTTTATTGACTTTAAGCCTCAAAGATCAGTAAGTGGTAATACAACAATAATCAAAACCACAAACACAAACAAAGTATATAAGGCATGTAAAGAGACACCACGATATATACTGGTTCGGGATGGGGGGTTTATATCATCCGTACGTCCAGTTGTGAATCCACGATACGATACTATTCCACTAGTATAATCCTTTCGGTGGACTACAAACCGTTACAAACTTCACTCCACCGATATTCCCAAATATCGATGCTCACAAAGAAGGAGCTACTCACCAACGGTATTCCGCCCTTGGAAACCACCCAAAAGAATCTCGCGATTCGACTTCACCTAAGGGTCACCAAGACCACTACCAAGACTTCCCACCGGAAGTATCAAACCCCAACTAGATCCCCAATGATCTAGGCTTGGTCACCAAGACACAAGACTTCCCTTACAAACAATTGAATGATAGAATGAATGTTAGTTCAACCAAGCCCTAACCTAACCTAGATACTTGATTGTAATAGAAAGGGTATAAGAAGAAGACCCTCGACACAATCACAAGAGTGGATTAGGTTCTTGAGATTCTTCCCTTGCAAGGAGATGTGTTCTTTCAAATATGTTAGTGTGAAAAACTAAGAACACAAGATAGAGTTAGAGGATTAGAGAGAAAGAATTTAGAGAGAAAGAATAATAGCAAGGGGTGAGGAATACAAGAAACAAGGCGGTATTTATAGGCCAAGACCCAAACTTGGGAAAAATTTACCGAGCCCGACGCGTTGGCGTGGGTGACGCGCCAGAGACTCTGTTGTATTTTTCCCAAGATTTGGGTGTTGAGTCTTATAAATACATATCCTTGCTAAACCCCCAATTGTACTTCACACTAAACCTTAACATTAATTAATCTAAGGTTTACCAACTCAAATAGCCAATTTGAAAAATGTTTTGTGAAGTGTTTATGAGAAAACCAAATACCAAGGGTAGAAAAGTAGAAAGGGTAATTTGGTAGGGGTAGAATAGGTATTCCTCACATGGCATAATAGAGAGAAAGAATATGCCATGGGATATTCCTTTGCTTGGAAAGGAAGTGTATGAGAGAAGTTGGGTTAGAACAAACCATGGTTGGGTTAGAAGAGAAAGCATGGTTAAGTTAAGAAGGGAATATTCCAAGGATATACTCAACTTGGAGAAAAAGGATGGATGTTGTGTAAGTTAAGAGATAACCATGGTTGAGTAAGGAAATAACCATGGTTGGGTGAGAAAGAAGTGTGTAGAGAATAAACCATGGTTAGGATAGAAAGTGAACCATGGTTAGGTTAAAGGGTATATCCAAGGGAATATTCCATCCTTGGTGAGGTTAAGAGTTAACCATGGTTGGGTGAGAAATGGGTGTGTAGAGAACTAACCATAGTTGGGTTACAAATGAACCATGGTTGGGTTAAGAGAAGAATATGCTAGAGAATATTCCATTTCTTGGGGAGGAAGGAGAAATGGATGGTTGATATATGTTTGTTTGAAATGGATGGTTAGGATTAAGAGTGTGTAAGTATGTAAGGGAATATATGTTGGAAGGATGGGATGTGTGTAAGAGTGAGTTGTATGTGTAAGGGGATATAAGGTTTGATGAGATGTGTGTAAGGAATATAAGAGATGATGTGATGGGGAGCCTAAGGGAGAGTTGGCTAGTGTGTGTAGAGAAGAGATGGTTGTGAGAGTAGTGTGTGTATTTTGAAAATAGAGTTGTTGGGAGTGTAAGGAAAAAGTTGGAAGGATGGGATGTGTGTAAAAGTATAAGGAATATGTAAGAATGAGATGTGATGGGGAGCCTAGTGTATGTGGAGAATGAGATGGTTGTGAGTAGTGTGTGTATTTTGAAAATAAAGTTGTTGGGAGTGTAAGGAATAAGTTGTAATGATATGATATGTGTAAGAGTGTAAGAAATATGTAAGAATGATATGATGGGGAGCCTTGTGTGTGTGAAGAAGGGTATGTGAGTGAAGTGTGTGTATTTTGAATGTAAGTGTGTGTATATGTGAGTGTATGTGTGTGTATAAGAGAATATGTGAGAAAGGTATAAAGTGGAAGAGAATATTGTAAAAGGGGAATATTGTGTGGGAGTGTGGGGAACAAAAATTGTAGGATACTAGTTAACATCACAAACACAAATATACTTGTGGTTGGCTCGTTTAAGGTAAGAAAGAAAGAAAGAAATTCTAGAGAGAGAAAGTTAGAGAGAGAAAGAGATGAAGCCTTGAGAGAAAACCAAAAAAAAAAGAAATGAGATTATGAGAGAAGGCTTACCCTCTCCAAGGATGGATAGGGGTTTATATACATGGGTTTTGCCACTAGGGCGTGCCACTTGGGCTGCGGATCAGGTATACAGTGGGTAAAGACCCGTCCTTCTTCCGCGAACTAATCTAATTCTAAACTATGTATAATCGTTTCATAAGCCGATAGATTAAATAAGTTTTCATTGGATATAGAATGAGGTACTGTTTTATTTGAATGTTAATTTGATGTTTTTTTTAATATATGATCACGTTTACAGATAGAGTAAAAGTTACTCTTCGACTAAAAGGGTGTTTGGGTAAGCTTCCACAATGTTTATGGTAATGAAGAGAGGTGACAGATTTGACCCGTTTTAACTCTAGATGGCTAGATGGGTCAAGTCAATGGATTTAACTAATAAGCGATTGGGTCAGTCACTATAAAAGTGATTTTGAGTTTTATGATATAGTGCTTATAATCATAAGCTACATGTAGTATAAAATAAATAGTTTTAGCCAAACCTAAAAAAGGAGCTGATGTTATGTAGGTATAAATACAATGTAGCAATACACATCGAAATGAATGTTCAAAATATTAAGTAATGGGTGATACCAAATATGCTGAACTATGGTGGTCTCAAGTTATGCACGTTTTCAAGCTAAATATTGCACACGATGATCATGTTCTAATGTTTATGGAAGATTATTTAAACCAGGTTAGTTATTTCGTTGTGTTACTGTTGCTCATATGCTGGAATTAAATTAGATCTTTATTACATAGAGGTTTGTCTGCTGCAAACCATACATAGATAAAGGATTTTGATGAAATGGAATCGTTGATAGTATGATTTGAATGATGCAATTTTGGAATCATTGATGGTTAATCTGTCAAAAGCCTTGTGTTCATATAAGCCTAGACTATGAATACTGGATGATTGCCTAATCTTGTAGTGATTTGTATGCTTTGAAAATATATACTATATCAAGCTATATGGATTCATTAACTGAGATTGCAAGTGCTCTTGATATACAGGTGTAGTCAAACAAGTTTAGAATGAAATACTTGGTGGTGGTTTTCGGGTTGGCTGCAGTGCAGCTTATTTTAATAATATAGTGGCCTGGCCCCTGGTTTGCTCGAAGAACCATGTTCTGGGCTTTGTTTGTTCTTGGCCATAATTGCTAATTAAATAGTTAAAGCTCTAAATTATATAAAAATTTTTCATCTTTTTGTGTCAATGGTTGTTCTAAATCATAACTATAGGTTTATGATTTGTTTTTTTATTGGACAATGGCCATCGAAGCTTTTCTAACAACACATAACTCAATATAGTTGGGCATATTCTTCATTCTTATATTCTTATACCCTACCATGGATGGTATGTTTCTATTCAAAAATAAATTCATACTTAATAGATACTTTACACTGTTCTCTTTTATTAATTAGTATTAATTATGGTTGTAATTACATGAGAATTAGCCATAGAACTCATCATCGGAACCATGGGCATGTTGAGAATGATGAATCTTGGCATCCCATAAGTCTCTGTCAAGAGTTATAAGCGGCTTAAGACTATGTAGAAATGCAACTGAGAAGCTTCGTTGCTCAAATGGTGGGAGAACTCATATGATACTTGCACCCGAAAGATATCATCTAGATACCCTTCATTTTGATAAAAGGTATGTTATTTATTACTGTTATTCATCTATAAAAGGGTCAAAAGAATGGGTTAGAATTTATTTTGTTCAATTTCAGAGGGTGTTTGAGTTAGGCTTATTTGTTTTGTTTGAATTTGTAAAAAAGATCATAAGCTCAGTTTTTCTTATTTATTAAGATCAGCCTGTGAACCATAATCGCTCAGAAAATTTTGATTACATAATTAAACTAACCGAAGTTTATACCTAAAAATTGAAAAAACAGCTAAGTACCATTTAAGCAGTTCAAAAAGATAAAACCAAACAGGCCCTTAGAGCAAGTTTATTATAGCGCGTAAATGATAACTTTGCAACATACATGTAACATTACTATGACTATTATTTAGTAGTCTTTCGTTTCAAACAACTCATTTAACTCGCAAATAGTTAAACATTGTTCTTGAATAATTATGAGCTTTTGGTATTAAGGGGTGTTTGGCATTGTATTTTGAAAATGATTTTTTGATTAGTCTCTTTTGAATTACTAGATAATCAGTTTGTAGTGTTCATGTGCAGTCAAATAATCAAACCAACATGATTTGTCATTTAACTTGAAACAAGATGGATCCATAAAACAGGCACAAAATCAAATATTCAAAATCAAACCGTCGCTTAATTTCATTCAAAATCAAACCTATTTTTTCTTCATCTTCAAAACTCAATAACGTCAGATGAATCTTAAAAAAACAAAATCAAGGGAGACTGGCCACCTCAGATTAGTTCCTTCTACGTGTAAATAATTAACTTCCTCAGTATTGTATATTGAATAGCCCTCAGTTACAACAATTTCCTTGATATCCCTCGATTTATTACACAAGCGTGTGATAAATATTCTATTTAAGCACTTGGACCAGGTTATATAGAAGCCATTTCCACCCATCTAGAGATACAAAATAACCTGTAGCAACCGATTTTGATGTAAATAGGTTCAACCCGCTACCTATTAGTAATTTTACTCTCAATTTTCTTGATTGGCTCTTGATTTGTAAACAAGAACAATAAAGTACAAAAGTAGCACTTGGATTGACCAAAAAATGGTGACGGGAATAGTATAAGATGTATTTCTGTTGATTTGAAAGATTTGGATGATATTTACCACCATATATGAAATTATTAAGTGGATCAACTGCTGTTGTGTGTGTGGGGCTATGCCCAGTAGTGTGTTGATGCTGGAGGTAAATACATTATTTACTAACCACCATAAGTGTTGATATCAAAACACAAGATGATTTGGTTTCCTTGTGCAGGATCTGAGGATGCCTACTGCTCTTTATGGTGTTGTTGGTTTAAAACCATCATTTGAGTCACATACCACACTGTTGGTAAGTTTTACACTGCGAACTTACCTTTCTTTATTAGTAAACATAGTAATTAATCAATATTTTGTTATGAATTCTTTTTCTCAGGGTTATTCCTTGGAACTGGACAGTTGGAATGGTTGGGATACTAGCCGGGACAGTTGAGGATTCTCTAATCACGTGAGTACCCTTTATTTAAAAATAAAAACTTTGTCATATAGTTGTTTAGAAAGAAAAGGTCATGTACTTCAAATTAATTCAGTTATACTGCAATAAAAGGGGAAGGTGAAACACGCCAACCAACTACGGTATCTATAGAGCTTATCTCTCACACCCTCTCTAAAACCTTCCCTATGTAAAGAGCCTAAATTATATCTTCCAATTCTGAAGGTTTCAAGTCAAACGTCTAATACGAGGCTCGCTAAATCCAAAGAGGTTTTTACTACCATACTCCATATTAAACATCTTATTATTAAATCCAAAAAGGCCCAATATTAGCCTTACTGCCCATACATAATGAGTGATTAGAATTTTTCATATGTTATATAGATAATGATATAAAGTAAAATGTCATAAACAAGAATCAGTTCCTCATTCTTTTTAACATGCTTACTTTTTAGCCCGATAAGTGTATAAGTTCATATGTTTGTACTCTTACATACTATTTGTAATACAACCATGGTTTTGTCTTTATCCTATTATGAGTCAGAATAACTTACGGTGCTACTCTTGAATTTAATAACCATTTCTTAAACCGAGTCAGGTGGTCCAGCAAGACTACTGCCTCTGATAGATAGATATTTGGATGTTGACACTCAAAATAGACCTTCATTTGATGATATAATCACAAAACTTGATCTCACCATTATGGATAATAAAAGATTCCCAGAGGTAATGAATGTTGTCGCTGAATACAAGTGTACTAATATAGTCTAACCTTTCAAGAGGTAGTCAACTGGTTAGTTGAGGGTGAAAATATTTTTAAGAATGGTCATGAGATTGGGCCCGTAGTTAAAAGTTGGACTAATTATTTAAATGTTTCTTATAGGTGTCGGTTAACATCGTTCGACCTTGGAATGCCCCTTACATGAGCATTGTCGAAAGGAACCAAACCAAGTGAATTGAAGTTACCCAAATTGTACTTATGGTAAGTAAAGTCTACTAATCATTTAATTTAATTAGCTTATTACTGAGTCAAGATACTTTTTCTACATAACTGATTTCATAGTTTTTGAATTTTAGATATTATACAGTAGATTACAACGCTTCTTGCATCTTCTTGTGCAATCTGTTCGCATTTCAACCGTCATGTTGATCACAAAGTACATTAAAGCAGACACTAACAATTACACATCACAATGCTAGGAAGAACTTGAGACGTCTCTTCAAAGTGCTATGGGGCATGTAAGGTTAGAATTATTACTAGATATAAATTGGAAATTTGTTTGTTCTTTTTACAACTTAGTTAAAGGTTAGTTCTAACCTGTTTACTTATAATCGGGTTGTATTGGGTCATGTTTATCTCAAACGAGTCAAACAGGTCACATTAAAAAAGAAATAATAGCTTAAAAAAAGTCGCCACATGGGTCAAATGGGGTGGCATTTTACAGTCAACCAAAGTGTAAAAATAAGATAAATTTTGCAGTCATATCTTTTGAAGTACTTGTGACTTAATATAGATCGGATAATTTGGATGATGGGTATTCTTTACTATTTGGTGGGAATGAAAACTCTCTCACTGTTCCATGCCCTATAAATGTGTTAGCACAATAAAAGAGACAAAAATATTTTAACCGCATCGACTTTTTGAGATTTAAACTTTAGAGATGTATATAGATGGGATTGCTTTATTTACTAAAATACTTTATATATGCTTAAAGTGGCATTTAACCAAATTAAAAATTGCACTTCTGGTACAGTTTTTTTAATTCTCCTTCCCCTTTTGTTATAGATATGGATTATGTCTTTTTAAAAGAGAACTTTACAAGATTACCTATGAAAATGGATGCACCAGAGAGGGTCCTTCAACACATTGACAAGCTAGGCCTATTGCTGATTTCTTACAGGAAAACCGTATGAATTTAAGCACATGGACAAGCACATGACCATATAATTTCATGTGATTTCATCATATGGGAAGTCTACAAAAGATGGTTTCGTCATATGGGAAGTCTACAAAAGACGGTTTCATAGGGTGTAATCATGTTCAAATCACGTATTTGGATATCTATGAAATGAAAACTACATAGTTATAAAATCTACAGTTCTTTTTCGACCATTATGTATGTTTTTATTCTTATGGATGCGTCATTATGGGCGGGTCATGTAACTATACTGCAACAATCTTCAAGCTTTTTAATTTGATAAAATGTTAGATTTTTTTTTATAATTTTAAACATACCTGACATGTACATGATAAATATTCAAATCTGAAAATTATGACACTAGCCCGGCCATCGGCCGGGTCATGAAGCTAGTATATATATATACATATATATATATATATGTATATATATATATATATATGTATATATATATATATATATATTTATATATATATATGTATATATATATATATATATATATATATATATATATATATATATATATATATATATATATATATATATATATATATATATATATATATATATATATATATACATATATATATATATATACATATATATATACATATACATATANTAAAACGCTTCTTGCATCTTCTTGTGCAATCTGTTCGCATTCCAACCGTCATATTGATCACAGAGTACATTAAAGCAGACACTAACAATTACACATCACGATGCTAGGAAGAACTTGAGACGTCTCTTCAAAGTGCTATGGGGCATGTAAGGTTAGAATTATTACTAGATATAAATTGGAAATTTGTTTGTTCTTTTTACAACTTAGTTAAAGGTTAGTTCTAACCTGTTTACTTATAATTGGGTTGTATTGGGTCATGTTTATCTCAAACAAGTCAAACAGGTCAAATTAAAAAAGAAATAATAACTTAAAAAAAGTCGCCACATGGGTCAAATGGGGTGGCATTTTACAGTCAACCAAAGTGTAAAAATAAGATAAATTTTGCAGTCATATCTTTTGAAGTACTTGTGACTTAATATAGATCGGATAATTTGGATGATGGGTATTCTTTACTATTTGGCGGGAATGAAACTCTCTCACTGTTCCATGCCCTATAAATGTGTTAGCACAATAAAAGAGACAAAAATATTTTAACCGCATCGACTTTTTGAGATTTAAACTTTAGAGATGTATATAGATGGGATTGCTTTACTTACTAAAATACTTTATAAAAATGCTTAAAGTGGCATTTAACCAAATTAAAAATTGCACTTCTCGTACAGTTTTTTTAATTCTCCTTCCCCTTTTGTTATAGATATGGATTATGTCTTTTTAAAAGAGAACTTTACAAGATTACCTATGAAAATGGATGAACCAGAGAGGGTCCTTCAACACATTGACAAGCTAGGCCTATTGCTGATTTCTTACAGGAAAACCGTATGTATTTAAGCACATGGACAAGCACATGACCATATAATTTCATGTGATTTCATTGTTACTTGGGCTTCTTTTGTACTTTTTTTTCCCATTTTTGCCAGCAGAATTACTACACTAATGTTCTAAGTAGAGGTTGCAACTCCAGGCTTTGAATTATGGACATATGGGAAGTCTATAAAAGATGGTTTCGTCATATGGGAAGTCTATAAAAGACGGTTTCATAGGGTGTAATCATGTTCAAATCATGTATTTGGATATCTATGAAATGTAAACTACATAGTTATAAAATGTACAGTTCTTTTTCGACTATTATGTATGTTTTTATACTTATGGATGTGACATTATGGGCGGGTCATGTAACTATACAACAATAATCTTCAAGCTTTTTAATTTGATAAAATGTTTGCTTTTTTTATTTATAATTTTAAACATACCTGACATGTACATGATAAATATTCAAATCTGAAAATTATGACACTAGCCCGGCCATCGGCCGAGTCATGAAGCTAGTGTGTGTGTATATATATATATATATATATATATATATATATATATATATATATAATACCTCCACACTTAAGTTTTACAGTGCGGTTAAACAAAGTACTAAGAAATAAAAGAAAAAGAAAGAAAAAAAAAAGAAACGGGTTGCCTCCCGCCAAGCGCTAATTTCAGAGTCTATAGCTCGACTCATTTAATTAAGGTAATTTAATTGTTTGGGGAGAAGGGGTTGATTCTTCCCTTCTATCGTTGAAAGTTTCTTCCTCATGGTATAACTTTAGTTTGTGACCGTTAACTATAAAAATTTTATTGTCAAGTCCGTACAGTTCAACATATCCGGACGGATATTGGTATTTAACAGTATAAGGTCGAAGCCAACGGCTTGTAAGTTTCGGTTGTTTGATTTTGAACTTTGATTGGAACAGGAATTTGTCTCCTTTCTTGAATTATTTTCTCATTTTTAATTTCCTATCATGCCAGACTTTTGTTCTAGCTTTATAAAGATGAGAGTTTTGATGCGTGGTTTTGCAGCCTTGCAAAAGGTTTTACTTCTCAAGGGATCTTGAGAAGCTTGCAATCCCCACCAGGCAGTGTACCTGACCGATGTAGCATAGTGTAGTGGCAAGTACCGGGGGATTGATCGTTCTACTTGGGGAATAGTGTTCGTTAGGATTGAAATGGATTCAACTAGGTCTAGAGGTGAGGGATGATTCTTTTTGTATTTTTATATTTTAATGAAAGCAAGTAAAAATATCGGTTATAGGAAGAGTGGGCGGAATTAGTTGATAGTCAACTAACCCAAATAACTACAAATGCAATAAAAATAAAATAACAAGAAAATAAATGTGAGAGACTTATAATATGGAGACAAACGTGTTTACTTAGGTTTCTTTACTCCCTAGTTATCTTTTATTGATTGATAGGTTTGCTACAATTGTGTGGATGCCGGGTTACAGTCTTAATACCATTCGTGGGGCTGTATACAATCTTCCCCAACTCTATAAGCTCTTATCTCCTCCTACAACGACAAGTAAAGCGCCCAATCATAGGGATTATAAACAGTGGCTTATGCATTAAGTACAACCAATTAACCGTAGTACATATCCTGTAGAACCATAGAGGGGGGTGAATACGGTCTTTTAGGCTTTTTCAAAGTTTATTGACTTTAAGCCTCAAAGATCAGTAAGTGGTTATACAACAATAATCAAAACCACAAACACAAACAAAGTATATAAAGCATGTAAAGAGACACCACGATATATACTGGTTCGGGATGGGGAGTTTATACCATCCGTACGTCCAGTTTCGAATCCATGACGCGATACTATTCCACTAGTATAATCCTTTCGGTGGACTACAAACCGTTACAAATTTCACTCCACCGATATTCCCAAATATCGATGCTCACAAAGAAGGAGCTACTCACCAACGGTATTCCGCCCTCGGAAACCACCCAAAAGAAACTCGCGATTCGACTTCACCTAAGGGTTACCAAGACCACTACCAAGACTTCCCACCGGAAGTATCAAACCCCAACTAGATCCCCAATGATCTAGGCTTGGTCACCAAGACACAAGACTTCCCTTACAAATAATTGAATGATAGAATGAATGTTTGTTCAACCAAGCCCTAACCTAACCTAGATACTTGATTGTAATAGAAAGGGTATAAGAAGAAGACCCTCGACACAATCACAAGAGTGGATTAGGTTCTTGAGATTCTTCCCTTGCAAGGAGATGTGTTCTTTCAAATATGTTAGTGTGAAAAACTAAGAACACAAGATAGAGTTAGAGGATTAGAGAGAAAGAATTTAGAGAGAGAATAATAGCAAGGGGTGAGGAATACAAGAGACAAGGCGGGTATTTATAGGCCAAGACCCAAACTTGGGAAACATTTACCGAGCTCGGCGCGTTGCCCACGCGTCAACGCGTGGGTGACGCGCCAGAGACTCTGTTGTATTTTTCCCAAGATTTGGGTGTTGAGTCTTATAAATACATATCCTTGCTAAATCCCTAATTGTACTTCACACTAAACCTTAACATTAATCAATCTAAGGTTTACCAACTCAAATAGCCAATTTGAAAAATGTTTTGTGAAGTGTTTATGAGAAAACCAAATACCAAGGGTAGAAAAGTAGAAAGGGTAATTTGGTAGGGGTAGAATGGGTATTCCTCACATGGCATAATAGAGAGAAAGAATACGCCATGGGATATTCCTTTGCTTGGAAAGGAAGTGTATGAGAGAAGTTGGGTTAGAACAAACCATGGTTGGCTTAGAAGAGAAAGCATGGTTAAGTTAAGAAGGGAATATTCCAAGGATATACTCAACTTGGAGAGAAAGGATGGATGTTGTGTAAGTTAAGAGATAACCATGGTTGAGTAAGGAAAGTAACCATGGTTGGGTGAGAAAGAAGTGTGTAGAGAATAAACCATGGTTAGGATAGAAAGTGAACCATGGTTAGGTTAAAGGGTATATCCAAGGGAATTTTCCATCCTTGGTGAGGTTAAGAGTTAACCATGGTTGGGTGAGAAATGGGTATGTAGAGAACTAACCATAGTTGGGTTACAAATGAACCATGGTTGGGTTAAGAGAAGAATATGCTAGAGAATATTCCATTTCTTGGGGAGGAAGGAGAAATGGATGGTTGATATGTGTTTGTTTGAAATGGATAGTTAGGATTAAGAGTGTGTAAGTGTGTAAGGGAATATATGTTGGAAGGATGGGATGTGTGTAAGGGTGAGTTGTATGTGTAAGGGGATATAAGGTTTGATGAGATGTGTGTAAGGAATATAAGAGATGNCATAGTTGGGTTACAAATGAACCATGGTTGGGTTAAGAGAAGAATATGCTAGAGAATATTCCATTTCTTGGGGAGGAAGGAGAAATGGATGGTTGATATGTGTTTGTTTGAAATGGATAGTTAGGATTAAGAGTGTGTAAGTGTGTAAGGGAATATATGTTGGAAGGATGGGATGTGTGTAAGGGTGAGTTGTATGTGTAAGGGGATATAAGGTTTGATGAGATGTGTGTAAGGAATATAAGAGATGTGATGGGGAGCCTAAGGGTGAGTTGGCTAGTGTGTGTAGAGAAGAGATGGTTGTGAGAGTAGTGTGTGTATTTTGAAAATAAAGTTGTTGGGAGTGTAAGGAAAAAGTTGGAAGGATGGGATGTGTGTAAAAGTATAAGGAATATGTAAGAATGAGATGTGATGGGGAGCCTAGTGTGTGTGGAGAATGAGATGGTTGTGAGTAGTGTGTGTATTCTGAAAATAAAGTTGTTGGGAGTGTAAGGAATAAGTTGTAAAGATATGATATGTGTAAGAGTGTAAGGAATATGTAAGAATGATATGATGGGGAGCCTTGTGTGTGTGAAGAAGGGTATGTGAGTGAAGTGTGTGTATTTTGAATGTAAGTGTGTGTATATGTGAGTGTATGTGTGTGTATAAGAGAATATGTGAGAAAGGTATAAAGTGGAAGAGAATATTGTAAAAGGGGAATATTGTGTGGGAGTGTGGGGAACAAAAAGTACAATCAAGTGTAAGGGAATATTAAGAGCATGTTGGGGATAAGATTTTGGAAGGATTTTGGGAGGATTGGAGTTTTTGTTTTATGTGAAAGATAATTAAGAGAAAGATTAAGAGATAATCAAATTGTCATTAAGAAGAAAAGATTTAGACAATCATTATTATGAGTTGAGAAAACCAAGGTTACTTATATTATGCCAGCACGGCACAACCGATAGGGATTGCTAAACAGTGGGCCATGCGTTAAAATCTACCTTAATAGGGGCCTAGTATGCCTCGACTACATGTTCCCAAGAGCGTTCAAGCACGTTCACCATAAAGGGAAAGAAAAAAAGCCCAACGAACGTTGGCCAGTTTTCTTGAGACCTAACATCGGATGAAACAATCATCGCGCAACAAACAACAGACACACACCAATCACCAATAATTAATAGTTAGGTTTCATTAGATCTAAGCAACACTAGAGAATTTAGCTACTCATGTTAATTGAAAGATAAAGCTTAAGAGTAGATAGACAACCGAACACACTAGTACATATTGATTGAAAAAAATTTAAAAAGGTTTGGAAGATTTATCTTTAATTAAGCACTAGTGTCCGAAGCGGTGGGAAACGCCAAAAAGTCACAGAAAATTCGTCTTTAGGGTTTGGCCCTAAAAGTTCTCCACAAATTCCACCGCTAATGGGAATGAAATTTTAGAGAAACATAGTATATAGGATCTTTACACTCTGACGGCGTCAGGTTAAAAGGGCTGACGCCGTCAGCTCGCCGCCATTAGGTTTCTCGGATGACCTAGATCCACTTCTGACGCCGTCACCTTATAATCCTTTCTGGGCCGTCAGTCTTTAGCTTTACTCCTGACGGCCTACATTCTCTAACACCTGACGGCGTCAGGTGTTAATTCCAAAATTTCCTCTGGCCCGTCATTTGATAATTGGTTTCCACTCTTTTGTCAAAGCTTGCTGACGGCGTCACCTTGTGACTCTGACGCCGTCAGGTTGTAAATCTTCATCTTTTGAGACTTTGTCGTTTTCTTCACTTTTATGCTCCAAAAACGTCCGAATATGCATGTTTTCCAGAATTCCTCTCAAAAGTACCTAAAATGACAAAAGGAACGATTTAGGGCAATATTTGATCACATTTATATGAATTAGGGATTAAATGACCCCCTAAAAGCGTAACACTTTTCGTCTCATCAGTTTATACTTTTAGGGCAATATTTGATCACATTTATACTCTTGAGATCCCTTGAGATGAAAAGTGTTACGCTTTTAGGGGGTCATTTAATCCCTAATTCGTATAAATGTGATCAAATATTGCCCTAAATCGTTCCTTTTGTCATTTTAGGTACTTTTGAAAGGAATTCTGGAAAACATGCATATTCGGACGTTTTTGGAGCATAAAAGTGAAGAAAACGACAAAGTCTCAAAAGATGAAGATTTACAACCTGACGGCGTCAGAGTCACAAGGTGACGCCGTCAGCAAGCTTTGACAAAAGAGTGGAAACCAATTATCAAATGACGGGCCAGAGGAAATTTTGGAATTAACACTTGACGCCGTCAGGTGTTAGAGAATGTAGGCCGTCAGGAGTAAAGCTAAAGAGTGATGGCCCAGAAAGGATTATAAGGTGACGGCGTCAGAAGTGGATCTAGGCCATTCGAGAAACCTAATGGCGGCGAGCTGACGGCGTCAGCCCTTATAACCTGACGCCGTCAGAGTGTAAAATCTATATATAGTTTTCTAATTTTCATTCATTATGGGTGGCACTTTGTGGAGAACTTTTAGGGCAAACCCTAAAGACGAATTTTCTGTGACTTTTAGGGTTTCCAACCCTTGGAACCCT
>LBNU01026861.1:1835-14902 GCA_014162995.1 Artemisia annua | reverse complement strand
TAATGGAGTAATGGGGAAGAACAACATTATTACCCCCATACGTGCTAAATATTTTAAAAGTACTCCAAGTTTTTCGATTATCTTAATTCGAGTCATTAGAATAGTGATTGTAAAGTTATGTAAAGATTCAAGTGTAAGGGGAATGCAAATCCCCTATGATGTATTATTTTGGATGGTAGGGTAAGAGTGTATGAAAAAAAAATAATAATAATTAAAAAAAATCGAAAAATCAAGAAAAATACAAAAAAATATGAAAAAGAAAGTAGAAAAACATACGGACTACCATCCCGTTTCCTTTTATGTTTCTTTTTAGTTTTTGTTATTTCATTTTTAGACTAAGATTGAGTCGAGTCTTGACTTAGCAACGATGTAGAGTGCATGTATTTGATCATGATAATTAACTCGCCACCACTAAAATACCCTTTATTCCAACCAAACCGTGTTATCATATCCCTACACCTTACGTTACAACCCTTTGGAAAGGCCTCTTTGATAGTTTATCTTAGGTGCTTGCGCCTAGTGGAGGAGTAATTGATCCTTTCCCAAGCCTATGGTAATCTATTTGCTATGACAGGTAGTGAGTGTTATTTTCCGTTTCCATTTATGAGATATAAACTTTATGACATTTGAGAGATGTGAGAATCCAAACACTATTTGTGAGGTGCTAGTGTATGATTTCCGTGCTAATTATGATTAGGGTCGAATAACTATTTGTTATAATTACTTTTATATTCGTGTTAAATGACCCCTAACTCATATTTTGATTGGAATAAAAGCTCATTTGCTTGAGGACAAGCAAATCCCAAGTGTAAGGATATTTGATGAGACGAAAAGTGTTACGCTTTTAGGGGTCATTTAATCCCTAATTCGTATAAATGTGATCAAATATTGCCCTAAATCGTTCCTTTTGTCATTTTAGGTACTTTTGAGAGGAATTCTGGAAAACATGCATATTCGGACGTTTTTGGAGCATAAAAGTGAAGAAAACGACAAAGTCTCAAAAGATGAAGATTTACAACCTGACGGCGTCAGAGTCACAAGGTGACGCCGTCAGCAAGCTTTGACAAAAGAGTGGAAACCAATTATCAAATGACGGGCCAGAGGAAATTTTGGAATTAACACCTGACGCCTTCAGGTGTTAGAGAATGTAGGCCGTCAGGAGTAAAGCTAAAGAGTGACGGCCCAGAAAGGATTATAAGGTGACGGCGTCAGAAGTGGATCTAGGTCATCCGAGAAACCTAATGGCGGCGAGCTGACGGCGTCAGCCCTTATAACCTGACGCCGTCAGAGTGTAAAATCTATATATAGTTTTCTAATTTTCATTCATTAGGGTGTAACTTTGTGGAGAACTTTTAGGGCAAACCCTAAAGACGAATTTTCTGTGACTTTTAGGGTTTCCAACCCTTGGAACCCTAGTGCTTAATTAAAGATAAGTCTTCACTTTAATTCAATCAATATGTCTATGTGTTGGTTGATTATCTCTTTTGCTTGTCTTTTAATTAACATGTGTAGCTAAATTCTCTAGTGTTTGCTTAGATCTAATGAAACCTAACTATTAATTATTGGTTGATTGGTGTGTGTTGTTGTTTGTTGGGATGATTGTTCCATCAATGTTAGGCTCAAGAAAACTGGCCAACCTCCTTTATGGTAACGTGCTTGAACGTCTTGGGAAACATGTAGCCAAGGCATACTAGGCTATTAAGGTAGTATTTAACGCATGAGCCACTGTTTACAACCCCTATGGTTGTGCCGTGCATGGCATAGGGCGAGATAAGAGCTCATAGAATTGGAGAGATATGTATGCCACTCCATGAGTTATTAGGAATACACCCTTCATCCACACAAGTAACACACATATCAATTAACCGGTAAAAGATAGTTAGGGAGTAATGAAATCTAAGTAAACACAATTTTCTCCATATTGTTTTCACAACCACAATAGTTTAGATATTTATTTTATTTTAATTTGCATAAGTAGTAAACTTGGGTTAGTTGACTAGCAACTAATTCCGCCCTTCCTCCAAAAACCGAGATTTTAATTGCTTTCTAAAAAATATAAAAATACAAAAAGAATCTTCCTTCCACCTTTAGACCTATTAGAGTAGCTTTTCTATCCTAACGAACACTATTCCCTGTGAGAGAACGATCAATCCCCCGTACTTACCACTATCCTATACTACATCGGTCAGGTACACTGCCTGGTGGGGTTGTAAGCCTCTTGAGATCCCTTGAGAGGTGAAACCTGTTGTAAGGTCACAAAACCACGCATCAGTTTACATACTTGAATGTAATTCATGGGCATTTCATCCCTTTTAGAAATGTTTCTAGTTTTCTGACATGCTTCGCAAAGGCGAACTAGAGTATGAGCTTCTTTCAGTATTTTTGGCCAATAGAATCCTGATTCAAATACTTTTTTAGCAGTAGTGGTGGCTCCATAATGTCCACCGGTAGGTCCATGGTGACATTTATCAAGAATGGCACGAGTTTCGGGTCCAGATACACATCTACGGATTATTCCGTCAGGACATATTTTGAATAGGTATGGTTCATCCCAGAAATATTTCTTTAAGTCTGAAAAGAATTTATTTTTCTCTTGGTGAGTCATTCCCTTAGGTAATACATTCCCCGCCAGATAGTTTGCAAGGTCTGCGAACCATGGCGTGTCTGGAGAACTAATTACATTAAGAGTTTCATCGGGAAAGTTGTCATCTATTTCAATTTCTATTTCTTCATCTTCTTTTTCTATACGCGACAAATGATCGACTGCTACGTTCTCAGCACCTTTTTCGTCTTTGATTTCTATATCGAATTCTTGTAAAAGCAATATGCAACGAATAAGATGTGGTTTAGCATCTTGCTTTTTAAATAGATATTTGAGAGCGGAATGATCTGTATACACCATAGTTTTAGATAGAACTAGATATGCGCGGAATTTGTCAAATGCAAATACAACGGCCATGAGTTCTTTTTCAGTAACCGTATAATTTTGTTGAGCAGTGTTGAGTGTTTTACTAGCAAAGTAGATAGGATGGAAATGTTTACCATCTTTTTGTCTTAAAACAGCTCCGACTGCGAAATCGCTTGCATCACACATTAATTCAAATGGTAAATTCCAATTTGGACTTATTATGATTGGTGTACATGTGAGTTTTTCCTTAAGAGTTTCGAAAGCTTTGTGACATTCGTCATCAAATTCAAATGTAATGTCTTTTTCAAGCAGTTTAGTTAATGGTCGAGCAATTTTTGAGAAATCTTTAATAAATCGTCGATAGAATCCTGCATGTCCTAAAAAACTTCTAATGCGTTTCACATTAGTAGGAGGTGGAAGTTTTGAGATTACGTCAATTTTTGCTTTGTCAACTTCAAGTCCTGCTCCTGACACTTTATGTCCGAGCACAATTCCTTCTTTGACCATGAAGTGGCATTTTTCCCAATTAAGGACAAGATTTGCATCTTCGCAACGTTGAAGCATTTTGTCTAAATTACTTAGGCATTTATCAAAAGAATTTCCAAAGACAGAAAAATCATCCATGAAAACTTCCACGAATTCTTCAATCATATCATGAAAAATTGCTATCATACACCTTTGAAAAGTAGCAGGTGCATTACATAAACCAAAGGGCATACGTCGATAAGCGTAAGTTCCGAAAGGACATGTAAATGTTGTTTTTTCTTAATCCATTGGATCGATTGGTATTTGGAAATAACCGGAAAATCTGTCTAGAAAACAGAAGTATTCATTTCCCGCTAGTCTTTCTAACATTTTGGTCCATGAATGGGAGAGGAAAATGATCTTTTGCGGTTGCTTTGTTCAGTTTTCTATAGTCAATACATACGCGCCAACCAGTGACAGTTCTAGTTGGGACAAGTTCGTCATTTTCATTTATACAACTGTGATACCACCTTTCTTAGGTACACATTGAATAGGACTTACCCATGGGCTATCTGCTATTGGGTAGATAATTCCTGAGTTAAGAAGTTTGACTACTTCCTTTTTAACAACTTCTTTCATATTCTGATTGAGTCTTCTTTGCTTTTGAACAACTGGTTTCTTATCATCCATCAACTGAATTTTGTGTTTACAGAAAGATGGAGTAATTCCAGGTATGTCACTTATTTTCCAAGCAAAAGCTCTTTTGTGATTTTTGAGAACTGAGATTAATTTTAATTTCTTTCTCTCAGAAAGTTTTGATGAGACTATGACTGGGAGTAATGATTCTTCTTCCAAGAAAGCGTATTCTAAATGGTATGGTAATGGTTTATGAACGAGATCGGTAGGTGGTTCTTCAAGAGAGTTTCTAACTTTGTGTTTAGTGTCAAATACTATTTTTTTTCGAATGTGGTTTCTTCTTCTTCATTATCATCGTCGTCGGAACTTTCATTATTATCCTTGATAGTCATAGCCATGAATTGATCATATTCAGCAAAGACTTCGTCTTCAAGGATTGTTCCATCGACTGAGTAGAGTAATTGATTGAATTCATTTAGAAGTTCATCGAAATCTTCCTCAAGAATTTCATTGATAACATCAATTCTAAAGCATGTATCATCATTAGAGTAAGAGTGTTTCATAGCCTGGTCAATAGAGAAAATCATTCTTTCTTTACCAACTCCTAGATTGAGTTGTTTTTGTTTTACTCGAATCATTGCATCGGCTGTATGCAGAAAAGGTCTTCCTAAGATTAAAGGAACTTTGCTATCTTCTTCCATTTCTAAGATAACAAAATCTACCGGGAAGGTAAATTTTCCAACTTCGACGAACATATTTTCGGCGATCCCAACAGAATATTGGAAAGATCGGCCTGTTAACCTTACACTCATTTTAGTAGGTTTAAGCTTTTCGATAGATAATTTCGCATAGAGAGAATATGGCATAAAATTAATGCTAGCACCAAGATCGGCTAAAGCATTGCATGAGAATGTTTTACTGAAAGTACAAGGAATTAGGGAACTTCCGGGGTCTCAGAGTTTTGGTGGAATTTTGTTTTGAACGATTGCAGAACATTCCTCATTAAGGAAAGTTGCGGAAATTTATTTGAGTTTACTTTTGTTGCTAACAAGTTCTTTAAGAAACTTCTCATAGTTGGGCATTCCGGCTAAAACGTCAACAAGAGAAACATTAATTCGAACGACTCGAATTATGTCAAGAAATTTTCCGTATTGGGCTTCCATCCTTTCTTTTCTTAAGCGTTGAGGGTATGGAATTCTAGGTTTATAAGGATTAAGGATCGGCGTTTCAGGAGTTGTTGTTTTAGTTTCCTTTCGAGGAACAGGTTCATCCTCTTCTTCGTCATTGGTGAAAACTTCAACAGCAGGTTGAGTTTGACTTGGATTAGGTGGTGGTTCATATGAGGTACCATTTCTTGTGGTAATAGCATTCACAAGCTCATGTCGAGCTTGTGGTGGTTGGTAAGGTTAGTTTGAGTTATTCTTAGGATTTGGTTGAGTGTTACTAGGAAGAGATCCAGAAGCTCGGCTCGATTGCTTGTCAGCAAATCTGTCGAATTTAGCTTCCAAATTTTGAGCTGAGGCTTGGTGATTTTTGGTTAAGGATTCAAGTTTATATTTTAGGTCCATGAATGTTTCTTTTACAAAAAGGTTTGTTGATTTTTGTGATTTAATAAATTCATCCAGTTGTGTTTGTACGTCTGGTCTTTCATCAGTGTTTGTTCGTTCGAAAGCTTCTCGATTGTATTCGGTTTTTGTACTAGGTCTCCATCGATCACGATCACGGTCACGATCACGATAGTTCTCATAGTAACGGGTACGTCTAAATGTATTCATGAATTTGGCGTCTTCATCACGTGACATGGGTGTGTCATCATCACTGCAATTTGCGGTTGGATGGTTTCCACCACAATGATTACAACTTTCACGCTGTTTTTTCATTTCTTTATACTGAGCGTCCATTTTAATTGCCATGGCATCCATTCTTGCAATAATTTTGTCAGTATCAGAATTACTACTGCCTTCATCGGCGAAAGCAACAGTTTTACGAAGAGAAGTTTTTGGTTTTTGATCTTTAGCCCAATCGAGTTTAAGCAAGACTTTGTCTTCAAGAAGTTGATATGCTTGATTTGGCGTTTTATATAGAAATATACCACCGGCCGCAGCGTTTAAAGCTTCTTGAGTTATTTCATCAAGACCGTGGTAGAAAATTTTGATTATATTGCCTTTCGTTAAACCGTGTCCATGACAGTTTCTTAGCAGTTCTTTCATTCGAAGCCAAGCTTCGGTGAGACTTTCACGTTCGTGTTGTGAGAATACTCGGATTTCTCCGAGAAGTTTATCAAATAGAGCTGGTGGAAAAAATCTACTAACGAAAGCAGTACGAAGCTCGTCCCAGGATTCAATGGTTCCTTCGTCGAGTTCGTCAAGCCAGCTTTTAGCTTCTCCCGTTAAAGATAAAGGGAACATCATTAGTCTTACCGCTTCGGTTTCGCAAATGCTCTGAAATTCATGAATGTGTTTGTGAGGATCAGTTTTAATTCGACCATCGAATTGATTGCCTTTGACAAGAGTCAAGTGATTTCCTTTGATTGCAAACTCATTTGCGGTTTCAGGAATGGTAATAGCTAGTCCAGGAGTAGGTGCAACGATACGATCGTTAGCCCACATAGGTTCATTATCAGCGTCATCCATTGGATCGTATAATTGGATTAGTTTAATGAAAAATCTTAAATTTGAGATATCTTCAATAGGTGTGTGGTGAAGACGAGGTTGTTCGGGTCTTTCGTCTTTTGAAGAAAAAGGAACTCTTTTGTTATTACGTTTTCTTTTGTTTAAAGTTCTTTCAGGTTCTGATAAAGGTGAAATAGGATCAGTTTCAGTTGAACGAGTGTGCATCCAATTTAGAGAGCGAAAGTTAAATCAGTGTGACAAATTTTGTTTTCTGAGTAAGTGAGTGCGGCGTACACAGAAAGGTGTGCGGCGTACTTGTGTAAAATAGCTAAGTTCGGCGTACTAGAGTGTAAGTACGGCGGTGTTATTTTTACCGAGAANACATAATAAGACAAGAGATAAAATAGTTCACAGCATAAACTTGAAATTGATAAAGATCAAAGCATAATCATAAATCACTTTATTATATTCACATATCCAAGCAATCACAAGAGGTTTAGCCTCTCATGGCTAATGAGTTCATGACAACAGAAATGATTAAATAGTAAACACGAGACAGACATATTGGATTGATCACATAGATTACACAAGTGTCACAAGTAACCAAGAGTTCGACACCAACAAGTATATAACGCCCCTGTTCTGATTCGTTCACGTCTGCTTATGGCTCTGGATCACGTGGAACTTCTTATCTTTGCTTAGTGAAAATTGGTTGTTGAGTGGAGAGTTCAAATGCTCGCAAATGAGCTCTATTTATAGGCTTACTGATAGGCGAAGTAAGGCGTACTTTGATTATGAGTGCGGCGCACTTAGCAATTTTCTTGGCGCCAAAGTTTCATAAATGCAGAGGAAGTACGGCGCACATCGGATATATGACGGATGCACTTTTATTAAATATTACTTATTGACTTCCTTTGACCGAGAGGACAAGTGCGGCGCACAGAGCTGGAAAACCGCCGCACTTGCTAGGAATAAAAGACTAATATAGTGGATTTCTTATTTATTTACTTCGAATGATGAAATAGTAGAGCTTTTTGATATTTCTTGCTTCAGACCATCCGAGAGTGAACCTGCATTCATTTCATGCTATTAAGTACCAAAAGTTCACACTAAATGATCATAAAACATATAATATAATGCTCGAGAAATATGTATAATTAGAGCGTTATCAGTACACATCATTTTGAGGTTTTTATTTTATTTATTTATTTTATTTTTCTCTATGGGTGTCATACATTTGTGTTTGAAAATGCATTAACTTGGTCATATGTCTACGTTTATGTTAATTTAAGGTATGCGACGTCTTTTAGAGTTTTTTGTGTGGTCATGAGTGTTTAGCTATACATTGTGTATGATTTGTATTTGTATTTGCCTCCGTAAGTGGTGCAGGCTATTTTTTTCTTTTATATGGTCATAGGTGCTATTTTTATTGGGTTGATAACTTGAGTACTTGGTTATGGTTGGTGTTTAAAACCCGACCTTCATGTTGTTATTTTGCAACTTTGGGTCATGAATTTGGTGTTGAACAAACTTGGTAGCATAATCTGCAAATTTGGTTGGTTGTCAGTCTGATGTTTGATTCGACATTAAGACTGTTTTATATATTATTGTTTTTTTACCTTTTAACCAACCAAATGAATTGAGCACATATTATGAATTTTTTGTGTCGTATGGGGAGTCAGTTGAAAAAGATGCAAACGTTGTTGGTTGCTTAGGTTAAGGAGACGTCATGGGTTTGAGGCAGATGACACTTATCTGTTGTTTTTTTCAAAATTGCAATTATGGCAAGATATATGCTTAAAAGTTATGGGTTGAATTTGTTAGTGGTCACCTAATAATGTTGTGCACATATTTGCTGCAAATTTTTTTATTAATAGTTTTATTCTAAAATTAAAGCATTTAAGAATGCTATAGTTTTTTTGAATATTGAATTAATTATTAGAAAACAGTTTTTTGAATATCAAGGTTTTTTTTATCATTACATAATTAAGTTATGTGTGCCGGTAGGAATTTCCTTCTACTATTAAAATAGATTTCTTGTTGCGTTTGTTTCGCTCTTATCATAGAAGATTGGTTACTTCGATTAAACGGAATTCTTGAAGTATGCAATTTGTTTCTTTTGTAGAAAATGTTAGGAATACGAATATTCCTATGAAAGACTCGGTCACCCCGATGATATATTAGCATTAAACTAGCTCATAGGTTTATTTGTATTTACTTAGTTATCATAGAATTAGGTTAGTTTAAGTAATACCGTGGAGGACGGACGCGTCTTTACCCACTGTACACCCAATCCACAGCTCATAGGAGAGCGTTTTATTGTAACTATATAAAGCCCTTCCCACACATAGGAAGGGTTGGGAGCTTCTAATTTAATATTCACATTTTCCTTCTCTTTCTCTCTCTAAGTTTCCAACACTCTCTACTTCTCTCTCTAAACTCTCTTCTTCTCTTTTAATTCGATCTAAACCACAAAGACCATACATGTTATAATTATAAGTAACTTACAATTGGTATCAAGAGCCAAGGTTTCATCTTAGGGATTGTTTGTACTCAGATTTGTGCTTGGTTTTGTGTTTGTTATATGGTTCGAATGGTTTAGGTTGAAAACACCTTGGTTTGATCTCTTTAGTGGTTTACTTTTGTGATATTGTTGTACTTTCTTGATTAGAGGTGTTATAGATACTTAGTTTAGCGTTTGGTTAGATCGTATCATTCGTTTTGGTGGGTGTTTGAAGAGATTTGAGTATTTTTTCTTGTTAGCAATTTGCTCCTCGGATGTATTTCTCTTAGTAGTGATTTGATTGGATCTGGGTAGAGATTTGGTGTTTAACTGAAATGGGAAAAAGGACAAAATCACTAGACAGTGACATGTTTGTCCGTTTGTTATAGCGATTTGCTATTGTCGCGATTTGCTCAGTTTCTTGTTAGCGAATTGCTCTCAGCGCTTATTAGCGATTTGTTCAAAGTTATTTTTTAGCGATTTGCTCTAAGTCCTTTTTTAGCGATTTGCTCCAAGTCCATATTAGCGATTTGCTCAAACCTCTTGTTAGCGATTTATTAGCGATTTGCTCAAAGTTACTTTTTAGCGATTTGCTCTAAGTCCTTTTTTAGCTATTTTCTCCAAGTCCATAGTAGCGATTTGCTCAGGTAGCGATTTGCTCAGGTAGAGATTTGCTCAGGTAGCGATTTGCTCAGAGATTTGCTCTTAGAGATTTGCTCATTAGAGATTTGCTCACCAGTGATTTGCTTGTGTTAAGATTTGCTATCCAGAGATTTGCTTGTGTAGCGATTTGCTCTCCAGCGATTTGCTCTATCCAGCGATTTGCCAAAGTTGCAGTTTGACCTAAGTTGACTTTTTACGTCAAAACTTCAAATGACCATATCTTTTGAACCGTAACTCCGTTTTCTGCGAAATACCTGTCAAAACGACCGTGAGACCGAGGAGAATGACATATTGAGTGATTTATGGATTCAGGCGAAGTTTTGAGGCCCAAAATCGCTCCGGAGTGAAGTTATTGAGGTTTTAAATTTTCAGACCATAATTTCACCACAGCAACTTGCATCAACCGAACCAAATCATACTGCTTGTAGATAACTCACTGTTAGTTGATCAAGTTGTTGTCAGGTGACTATACGCTGCGAGTTGAATAGTTCTGTGATTTGAGAATTGTTGCAATTTGAGTTGTTGCAACTTGTCCAATTACAATCTGACGTTGCGAGTTGATTCTTGCAACTTAACTAATTGTGATTTGACTTGGTGTGATTTGACTCGTTGTGACTTGACTTAGATAACTTACTGTACCTTGCAAAGTTTATCATCTCACACTCAATCACTAAAGTACTCAGCATCATTTCACGGTTTCTTCTTGATTTTGTAAAATCCCGCGAAAGAATCTATTTCTCGGTTTAAATCATAGAATTGTAAAATCCCGTGAACGTTCATATCATGTCAAATTCTTCGGATTCAGTCATATCTGATATACTCAAATTGTACGACATGATCAATGAACATAAGATTTCCAACAAAGTACAACATACTAACAGTCTTGAGTCTGATATTAATAATATGGAATCTTTATGCTCAATCTCGCAAGATAACGAGTTTCCTCAGCCACTTAAATTTCCCGATAATGCAAAGTATTGCTCCATAGAATGTTTTCGACAACTTCAGTCACACCTCTCGGTACTTTTAGAGGGAACTGGATTCAAGATGGGATTTGAATGTGCATTTGCAACACTCTTTGGTCAAGATGTTCAGACTTTCACAGACACAATGATTCTTAACTTAGATCAATTACAATAACAACTTGACCAAGGAGAATCTTCCAATATTGGATCCATGGCTGCCCTTTGTGTGATCAACAAACAACTCCAAGTGTTCATCGATTCGAAATTCACTATGGATTATGACTACGATAGTCAGATGACAATAAAGTGTTTTACTGATCACACGGGAATCGAGGTTGACACATTCAGAGATACACTACTCATTCTCATGGGTAATGTCAAGGAGTTCATTAATGAAAGGGAGCTGAATCAACAATGCAGTGACACTACGGTTGATAAGCATGATACAAACGACAGCTCTTGGACTTATACTACCCATGGCATTGATGTTAATCACAGATCAAAAAATGTCCAAGTTCCATCTGCTGAGGTACATGTCACTGATCAACACATTGTGCTTTCTAATGAACGACAACATACTGATCAAATTAAACCACTTATGACACATGTCTGTTGGAAAAGACTGATAGCAATACCACTTCTAATTCAACAAATGTGAATTATAAAGGGGGAGAAAGTGATCAGTATGCTGAACATGATGATGAGTCAAGTTCTTTGTTTACGGCTGAGTCTTTCAACTCAAAGGATATGGTTGATAAAGAAGTTTTTAATGAACTGTCAAACAAATTTGCACAACTTAAAAACATTGTATTTCACTTGAAATCGCAATGCAACAAAAGGAAGAAAGTTTTCAAACTAACCAACCATGTAAAAATCCGGAACTTCCTGATTTCCGTGAATTCTTTATGATTAATGATTTGAAAGCTCAGCTAGAAACCAAAAACTTGGCAATCAACAACCTGAAAAAACGTATTACTGAGATGTGTGATATGTATAATGAAGTTAAGGCTAAACATGACAGTGATGTTATTGCAACTAGAAATTTTGAGCAAAAAGTGGCTGAATAACTTTTGGAAAATGAGTCTTTGAAAAAGCATTGTAAAAATCTTAATGAGTCGATTAAAGAAACGAGAACTAAGACGATAGAACAAACAACCTCTTTGATTGCCAAAAATGATGAATTCAAAGCTCAACTTCAGGAAAAAGGGTTTTACAACTGCTGCGCTAAAAAATGAGGTAGGAAAACTAACTAGAAACAGTGTGAACACTAAGTTTGCAAAACCATCAATCTTGGGGAAACTGGTTTTACAATCAAGTAGAAACCATTCAGTTGTTAGACAACCGAATGCGGTTAGATCTGAATGTCCAAAATTTTCAAAAACTCGGTTTGCCTCCCAAGTTGATGTGAAACAATTTTTGACAAAACCAGTCACTTCACATAATTTTCCTAAGAAAAATGCCTCTGGGTCTGTTAAAGCTCTACAAGTAGCTACACCTACACCTGACTCTTCTAGGATAAGTTCGAAAACAGTGTCTATACCGAGCGTTAAAACTCAAATCTCTTATGATATAAATGACTTGTACAAGAACTATGATCTTGAAAAGGCTAGGAAAAGGGCTCTACTTCAAAAGGATGGAATCTTAGGTTCACGACCTCATAGGATGCCTTCTAGCTTATTGCAAAACTCGGCCAGTTGCAGCAAACCAAAATCTGTGAGCACTCAACAAACAAATAGGAATTGTCCAGTGTCCAAGAGTAGTTGCACATCGATTAAAGCGATTCCCGTAGCAAATCACTCTAAGAAACCTAGACCTTTTTCTGAATCCAAACACCTTGTTTGCTCAACTTGTCTGAAACGTGTTTTTAAGGCAAATCATGATACTTGTGCTACAAAATTCCTGAAGGAAGTGAATACTTGTGATAAGTTTCTGCCATCTAAGACTAGAAACTACAACAAGCCCGCAGAAACAAAGAGTTATACTTAGAAACCTGGCAGGCAGATTGATTTAGGACAAAGGTCTTCTCTAACCAAGACTTCCACTTTACATGAGAAACCAAACACTCTTAGAACTTGCCTTAGGTGGATACCGACGGGTAGAATTTTTAAGATTGTTGGTCTTAGATGGATACCTGTGAGAAAGATGTTCACTGATTGCAAAACCAAGGTTGAAAGTGGAACCCCAAATGGTATAGATGTTGATTTCACTAACCCATATAAATGCAAACAAACTCTCAATGTCAGTCCAGGTAGTCTTTACTTAAGTGCAGGTACATCGTTCAATCCTATTAAGGAAAGACTCAGAGTTTGGCTGTC
>LBNU01026859.1:42567-64949 GCA_014162995.1 Artemisia annua | reverse complement strand
ACCATCTTTACCATTGGTGAATATCAAGCCTCCACCTAAAGAGATTTCCCAGTGCATTTCTATCTCACACTAAGGAGAATTGCACTACTTGCTTTGTATTCATATTTGGGAAATTTTGATTACATTATTTTCATAGCTTATGATTCTGTTTGTTAAAACTTATTTCGTGAATAAATATGTTTAGTTGGGATTGTTCATTACTTGGTAATATTTACAGAGTGTGGTTGCTATGTTCATGTTCTTTCTTGAAATTCTCATCGTATTTGGTTATCATAGACTTGTTCGTTATTGTTTAGTTAATATTTATTGTGGTTTGCTGTGACCTCTACCACCAACTTGTTACTTGTTAACCAAACAAACATACACTTGTGCAAACGTCTCTTGGCGACCTTGATTTACCTACTAATAAATTGCTAGCGGGTTATCCTTGCCGATGTGTTCCTCGTTACCGGTAATTCTCGTTTCTATAATTTTAAAACATGGTTGGCAAAACGCCATCAGGCGCATTGGTGGGGTTAGGTTTAGGAAGTTTGCGCCTCTCTTTGCAAATCTTCTTGGAGTTTTTATCAACGGGTATAACTGTGTCTTCCCCGGTGCCTCATCGTTGCGATGTTTTTGCGATTTACTTCTGTTCCTTGATTGTCTCCCTTGACTGTTCTTGCGGTCTGTAATTCCAGTATCTTGTTTGCTATCTGCGGCGGAGCTCACCATGGACGAAGGACTTGGCGTTCTTGTTCATCAAGGTTGGGCCTTCATTAATTCTTAATGAGTCTAAGGTTATTATCCCATTCATGAACCTGATTTTATTACTAGACAGGCTTTAGTGTTACATTCATCCTTAAAGCGCTCTGTAACCCTCGTTGTTCCCTTGGCGCTGTTGATTCTTTTGGCCATTCCATGTTTTTGGTTGCACTCTTTCTTGAGTAAATTCAAAGCGAATGGCTTTCGACTCTCAAACCGTTTATGCTTCTCGTGTGAGCTTGCTAACCAGGTTCGCGCATTCCCCATAATGTGGAGTTGAAACATTGCACCACACAGTTGGCCAATTTTCGATAGTAGCGGCGGATTGAAAATTTTTTAGGTTCATTCGGATCCCGTCCATACATATGTCTATAACATTGGCGGGCTGGCCTTCTTGTGACGCAATTAATCCACTGATGCGTTGTGAATGCTATCAACTTTGGCGATGCAAGAGGATTTATATCTTCTTCTTTTTTCTCACTGATTCTTCCTCTGGGATCATGTTCTTTGTTTTCATGTCGAGGAGTCAATTGTTTTTTGCGGCGGCTTGAGCCTTTTTCCTAGAGTCTGAACTTGGGGTTTTCGTTGAAATTTGTCTCCCCCTTTCATGACCTCCTGCTTCCAGCTTGAAGAGCTTCGCCTCGGGTGACGTTGCTGTCAAGTTTCTTTATTCTGCGATTCCAAGTTCTAGCCCCGTTGGACACTGGTACGCCATCTCATTGTCTTTAATCCGAGTATTGATTCGGATGTTGTTTCAAGTTTAGCGTGGCATTGTAGCTTCTCATGTTTTCGCGCTCTGGTAGCGTGATGGGGATGTTTCGTTAAAGTTTGAGCGAGGCTTGTAGCTCTGACTGACTTCTCTTGCCTCCTCTTGCATGAGGTTAGTTAAGGTTTGCATATTTTGGATACAAAATTCTTGCGTATACTCAGGGATCTCCTCCGCGAATGATCTTGCTTCCGTATTAGCCCCCTTATCCCGTTAGCGCGTCCTGCGCAAGTGTTGGTCGTTGCGGCCGTTTGATGGGGGTATGGCGTGTGGAAATTTTCCTTTGACCTAGTATCTGGGGTATCATGCGGCAATTACGTTGGGTAGGTTTTGGCCCGTTTGACTAGCTGCTGGTGTCAGATCTGCTGAATGTTGAACTTGGTTTCCTTGTGCGTCAGTGTTTTTTTCCAATCCGTCGCTGGAGTTTTTGTGTTGTCATTCTTTCTTAGTTAGGTCCAGGATGGCATTGTTTCAAAGTTGGTCCTGTTTTGGGTCTATTTGCTTCGATTTATGTTGGCTGCGCACTAAGAACAAAACCGTTAGGAATTTTATGTGGATTGTCCCACGTATCTCGGCGTGGGTAGTCCTTTAGGTTATGTAGTTAGTGGTTAGTGTATTTACGGTTGATACCTATATCTCACACGCATTATCAGTTGTCTTCCTTCGGTATCGCATGCTATATTTATTCTTATTTGAAGCAATATACTTTGATGCTTTCTATATAGATACTTTGGTTTTGGCCTCGGAGCAAACGTTATTTCTCTTTTGGGGTCACCACGTGTTTTTTCCAACTGCGGAGTCCGCTGGCCTGAGTTTTTGTGTTTCGTCATTCTAGTTCTTAGTGTAGAGTCCCACGGATGGCGCCACTTGTTGATACAAAAGTTGGGCGTTCCTTGTTTGGGTTCCTATTCTCGTACCAATTAGATCTTAATGCTTGAGACTTGCGCACTAAGAGAACAAACAAACACCGTTAGGCTTATCGTGGGATTGTCTCCCACGATTATCCTCCGGCGTGAGAGTAAGTAATCGATTTAGGGTTATGTGAAGAGTTAGGGTTGTAAGTCGTACCTTTTACGAGAGTTATGATACCCTATATATATACACACGAAACCTTATCAGTTTCGTGTTCCTCACTCTTCGGCGTATCCGCCGATATCGGATATTCGATATATATCTCCTTAATTTTTTTTAGAACGGCAATATATCTCCTTAATAGGAGATGTCCTATATCTAATCCATAAATAACTTTGGGTTTGGGCCTCGTGAGCCCAAACCGTTATCATAATAGCCCACACGTGGTGGGCTTAAATGTTAGTGACGTCTAATGGTCGGGTTCGTGACACGATATATACTATACGTCATCAATGACTATGCCTTACATGTACACTTGGAGATTGGATAAGTATAAGCGTGTTTCCGTTAATGTTCACATCAATAGTAGAATCCTTTTTCAGGAAAGTTGTGATTGGCCACTGGTAGTATAAAGTTTGGAACTTACCATCCTTTTGTTTGTATTTGAGGACATGTTTCTTATTATATTTAGCGATCTTGTCATTTGTTCCCTTTGTTATGCACAAGTTATTTATATATGTATTGTTGATAGGTACATTTAAATATTTAATGAACAATGCTAAAATCACAAAAATTTCGCAAAATGATGTGTCATATAATTAGTGTCATTTCTAACTTACTTTTTAATTCTCTCTTAAATACATCCACAAGTTTATATGACACATCATTGTGTGAAAAATATTTTGTAAAGCTTTTGTAGTAGCATTCCTCATGTTTAATCGGTGTTACGTGTTGATTTGAATATGTGTTTGCTTTTCTTGAAACTGATTGACAAGGAAAGCTTTAGTTTAGCAATTAGATAGGATATATGAATAAATCTTAGTTATGCAAGGATGTATTTTATTGGTTTGATTAGATTTCTGAAACATAGAACAAAACCCGAGTATAAAAATGCCTGGGCGGTTGCCTGCTCTGCCCACCCTAGGCCGGCCATACTCATGCCCATAGTGATCATCAGTCCAAGATTTGGTAGACATGTACAGGAAGCTCATTTTTGTTTCTACACCTCATTAGGTGATGAACTTTATTTGAATTATTTTATTAATTATCCATCTCACAATTTTTGAGATTTCAATAGATATTCTTGACTTGTTTTGCAAAGAAAATCATGAAAAGGACCACTGACCTGTGTAAACGTTAGGCTCCAATTGCTTTTACATTTACGGAACTTCTAGTCTTGCAGTAAAAATTTATAACTATCTTGTTGTGAAGTAGTATTTAGTTACCCTTTTAACTCTTGGCTACAAAATGAATAAACAGAATCCAAATGTATGCAGAGTAAGCATTCTTCCTGCAGAACTAGTCCTGCAAATTTGTGTCTAATATCTGTATTTTTTGCTTTTGGCTCTATCCCTTTGAATAAGTCCCCACATCTTAGATTAATATGGTGACAATGACCAACATTGAACACATCAACAGCGATAACATCAATGTCCCCCGTAAAAAAAAATGATTTTAGGAAACTTGATGTCATATACTTCCGTTCCCTTGATTGATCGCGCGGATAAAATCCTAAATTCTTTCCTTCAACATTAAAAAAAAAGAAAATGTTACCCTTTGATTCCCTTATTTTCAGACGAATCCACAACTACTCTAAAAGCCATGCCGAGAGTTCAGGGAAGTTGCCTCGGTTGTGGGAGGAAAATGATGATTCAGGAAAGAAATTTAAGAGCACAGAAGGTCCTACGTCTTCAACAGAATACCATCATCAAGTAGAACAAGAACCACCAAAGAATTTCCATAATTTGGATGCCTTGTTTCACGACACTACACCTGCGTTTCAGTCATATGAACATCGAATGCAGGAGCTTGCAAATATCGAATCTCAATATTCCGAGCTTATTAAACCTTACACACAAACACAAACACACACACACACACCAGATCATGATGCAGTACCCTATGTCACTAGTGGTCAAAAGTTATCAACTGATGCAATTATACGGTTAGGTGGAGAAAGATTCATACAATCTTTTTCATCATCTATGAACGATATCTCAATGCCTAGCCATCCGTATGGCACTTCATTCTCGGGTCTATCTGATCAACAAGTTAATGATATCCAACTCATAGAAAATCTACTACTTTCTGCTGAGAAGGTGAATCAACAACAGTTTGAACGTGCAAGTAAGCTACTTGACTGGTGTGACATGTTGTCTTCTAGTTCAGGGAACCAGATTCAGAGATTAGTACACTATTTCTGTAAAGCTTTAAAACATAAGATTTCGGGTGAAACAGGGAGAATCCCATTTAGTGTGTCAGGAAAGAAACATGTACAAGATATGGTAGGGAAAATGGCGACTCCTAATCCGACTGCACTCTCAGTTTATCAGAAATTACCATTTTTACAAGCAGCCCAATTTTCTGGAGTTCAGGCTTTGGTTGATGGTGTCGCAGGGTCCAAAAAAGTTCATATAATTGATCTCGCTATAAGACAAGGCTTACAGTGTACTATTTTGATGCAAGCTCTTGTTTCACAAGCCAATTGTCCTATTGAGCATCTCAAAATTACCGCTGTCGGGGTTAACTTCAAACAGGAAATTGAGCAGACAGGTGATCGGTTGAAAAGTTTTGCTGAATCTATGAATTTGTCTTTTACCTTTAATGCGGTTATAGTGGAAGATATGTTGGAATTCAAAGAAGAATTACTCGAGTTGGATTTGGATGAAGTGTTGGCTGTTTATTCATCACATGGTTTGTGGACTATGCTTGCACAACAAGACCGACTAGAATCATTAATGAAAGTTATCAAAAGTACCAATCCTCGTGTTATGGTGGTGTGTGAGACAGCAGTGAATCTTAACTCACCAAACTTCGTGAACCGTTTTATTGAAGCTTTATTTTACTATGGAGCATTTTTTGATGCTTTGGAAGATTGTATGGGTTGTGAAGATGAAAATCGTGTTTGTGTTGAATCTATGTATCTAGCTAATGGAATATGGAGCCTTGTAGCAGCTGAAGGGGCGGAGAGAGCGATCAGACATGTGAATATTGATGTTTGGAGGAAGTTTTTCGCGCGTTTTGGGATGCAGGAGCTAGAACTCAGCATGTCATCCATATATCAAGCAAATTTGATGGTGGAAAAGGTTTCTTGTGGGAATTCTTGTACGCTTGATATGGATGGTTATTGCCTTGTTATTGGGTGGAAAGGAACACCGATTCATTTTCTTTCTGCTTGGAAATTCTCATGAAAGCGTTCTACTTGTTTTTTGTTCTACAAAACTTGAACCACTTAGCTACATGTTATTTATTCTAATTAGTTCTTTATGTCGCTAGTGACGTTGTATATGGTTCATTATGTTTAATACAACATCTACTTGTGTATTTTAGGACCAGCTGGTAGCTGAATCACTACAATGTATCATTGTTTCTCACTGCTTTTCAGTGGCCGGTGTATTGAATAGTTATTACTTTTTAAAAACTTGTGTGTCATGTTCAGTTATTGATGAGAACCTTATCATGAAAGAACAAAACATATTAAGATTGATTTTCGACAGTGGAAGTGATTCAATTGTCAGGACTCGAACAATAAATTTGGCCAATTCATATCTAAATGGAATACGGGTCTCGTTTAAGTCTTTTATAACAGATGAAGGCAATATTGTAGACATAGAATATATGGGATAAAACACATAATTGGAGAACAAAAAACATGTAAGACTGGCTTCGACTTTGTCAAATCAGAGGCCATTAGCATTTTTTTCCTTGATGTGCAGGCTGAGATAACATGTGGAATCAGTAGACAGTTTGATAACGAAGAATCTATCGACTGTTGTTTCCTAGCTGTCTTGATGATTACAAAAGCTTACATGGCAAAGATGAGACCATTAACATTTGGGAGGCAGGTACATTCTTTGATTCGTCAATCGTGAAGTTTTAGGTTTTTTCCCATGTAGTTTAAAGTCAAAAACGATAAGTTTATTAAGAAAAAACACATAGAGCTTCTTCGTGACACTAACTCCTCCTTATGAAATTTCCATGATTACCATTTCTGGAAAGTTTTCAATTACAGTAATTGATGATATATATCACTATATCAGAGTCCTAAAAGATTGTTTTTGTCATAACTGGTGTCTTTGACTGTGAATAAACTAAGTAACTAATCAAATATTATTAACATTCCTGGTGACAGAGGGAATAGTTGTTTATTAGCCACTGATTAGGAGTAGAAACTTTCAATATTATTCTACAAACGAAACTTGTTTGTTTTTTTAACAATTGTTTCGAGCGTAAGATATATATCTGCAGTTAATCATCAAATGTTTAGTTTCTTATGTTGACACTTTAGTAGGCAAAAACATGTATTATTTCGACCCATTTGCATGTGAACGGGTCGATTTGGGTTGTGTTTTAGCTTAAACGGATGAAGCAAAATTTTAGCTAAAAGGGAAACAGGACAAATGTGCTAATAAGTCTCCCAAAGTCTATTGTTCGACCCGTTACATGACAAGCCCCTCTTGCTACTTCTAGTTATCATGTATAATCAATTAGTTGCCGTACTTTGATTCTGTTGTACTAGTTTTGATGTTAAAGATAAGAATCTGCCATATAAGCAGGCTACTCAGCATCTAAATAAAATTGAACAAATCGATCACATGGTTATTATTTATGTTGCTAGACACTGTTGAATGACATGAACTCAATTGTATTTTAACCACACAAGTTTTGTTCAGAAGCATAACGATGTCTATTTCCGAGCAATATGATCTCAGAAAACTTGCAAAAGATGATCCATCTTCCGACTTTCAGAAAACCTCAAATTTTGGCGAATCAGAAAAAAATTCTTTTGATTTTGCCTCTCCTCCTTTTCAACAGATGTTAAAGGGTATTGAAAAAACCTCAAATTTTTATTCATTTCAGATTGTTAAGGACTTTGCAAGCAGATCAAGAGAAGTTAATGGCAAAAAGATTCCTATTCCAAACTGTACTAATCAACCCCGTGTGGAAAAGGACCAAAAAATGTCGATTAATGCGAGAATTCGGATGGCGGGACAACAGTTTATTGATTCTTATTCTTCTAAAATTAACAAAGATTGTGAACTGAGTCATCCGTTTCTGGTTTCATCCTCGGGATTATCTGATGATGAAACTAAAGACATTGAACTTCTGCTTACTCTCCTAGTTTCTGCTGAGAAAACCAGTCAACGGCAGTTTGACCATGCAAGCAAGCTCATTGACTTCTGCAATAAACATTCTTCAAGCGAAGGCAACACAGTTGAAAGATTAGTTCACTACTTTTCTGAAGGGATTCGTGAGAAAATAAACCGTGAAATGGGAAAAGTGGCGGGTGAAGGACTTGATACTATGAACATGAATGATCTTCAAAGAGCGTTGATAAGTGTAGACGCAGATATTCTTGCATTTCACCAGAAACAACCTTTGTTCCAAGTTTGTGAGTTTAGTGCAATGCAAACAATAATTGAACATGTAAGAGGGGCAAGAAAAGTTCATTTAATCGATCTTGAGATCAGGAGTGGTATGCAATATACAATTTTGATGCAAGCTCTTAAAAGTCAATGTGGATGGGATATCGAGTGTCTGAAGATAACTGCTATCGGTACAAGACTGGAGTCAAAGTTAAAAGATATTTGTAAGTCCTCCAAATAGGTTTATACATACTTTAAACTATATATCCAATGCCATAATTATGAATGTCATCAGCATTTTGTGAGATAACATATAAGTGAATATGTGCACTTTAATCTGCAGGTAATTGTCTTGCTGATTTTGCAAAGTCAATGAACATCCCATTCAGCTTCAAGATAGTTATGGTGACAGACATATTTGATTTCAACAAAGATCTCGTCGAACTTGATGATGACGAGAAGATTGCAATGCACTCACCATACTTTTTATCATCTTTAATAGTTAAACCAAATCGTCTTGAACATCTTATGAGAGAGATTCGAAAGATCAATCCATGCATAACAGTTATCTCTGAAATTGAAGCAAACCACACTTCACCAGTGTTTGTTACTCGTTTCCTTGAAGCTCTTTTCTTCTATGGTGCACTTTTTGACAGTGTGTCTGATTGTTCGGCTGACGATTATCTGAACAGAAAGGTTTCAGAGTCTGTGTTCTATGGTCAACCTATTCGTAACATTGTGGCAGCTGAAGGGGACGAAAGAACAGCTCGACACGTTACTATTAGTGTTTGGAGGGCGTTTTTTGAGCGGTTTGGGATGTTGGAAGTTAAACTTAGTGATGCAAGTTTGAATGAAGCAAAGTTGTTAATAGCCAACTTTGATTGTAGGAATTCATGTATGCTTCATGTTGATGGCCGATGTTATATTGTAGGATGGAAAGATGTACCCGTCTTCTCTGTTTCTGCCTGGAAGTTTGAATAAATTTGTAGAATTGAGGTGTGTTCCGGGAGTAGTACATGAATGGGTGTCCTCCAGGAAGTCCTTGTGTAGCATCGCATTTGGTCGTGATACTACTTTTTACAATAATAGCATACGATGTTCAGTGGAATTCGTTCCTTTATCTAACAAGTGTTAAAAGTAATCTTTTTAACTTTGTATGAAATCCAATAAAATAATTAAGTTTCCATAAATATAGTGTCTTTCTTTTTAACTTTATATGTTTAGATAGTTGTTAGTAATAATTGATATATCTGAACTATTTGTCCTTTTAAGCTGGCAAATGAGCATCTAACCACACCATTGAAAAAATCGACATTCGACAAAAGGGTTACTATCAAAGTTACTGGACATTGTCGAGGGACAAGAATTTGACCTTATTATAATGAAAAGATTCATGGTTTCATTATTGTATTGCAGCCGAAATAGTGATTTTTTTGTTTCCAAGCATCAATCTAATCAAGAAAATGAAACCATCACTGAAGAGTTTAGGTAATCCTTATGTCAATTTTGCGTCTCCACCTTTTTCGACACATGATAAAGGGTACAGAAAATTCACAAGTTGCAAGCCCAATTGACTAAAGTGGAAAGATTGATAACAATGAATTGAATGACTTTATCCACTAATGCAAGAATCCGGCTTGCGGGTCTGTGGTTTATAGAATATCATTCTTCAAAACACAATGAAAACTCTGACCCAATTCATCCATTTGCTGTCTCATTATGAGGCTTATCAAATGATGAAATTAAAGATATCGAACTTCTACTTAATTACTCTTCTAGCTTCGACTGAAAAAAACCGGTCAATGTAAGTTTGACCAAGCAAGCAAACTCATTGACTTATGGATTAACATGTCTTCAGATGAAGGAAATTCTGTCAAAAGATTAGTTTACGACTTTCCCTTAGCTATTCGTGACAAAATAAACCGCATATGGGAAAAGTGGCTGGTGATGGACTTGATCAAAAGATGCAGATGATTGATCTTCATGAAGCGTTGATAAGAGGATCTTATCCTTTCACCAGAGGCTTCCGTTGTTTAAAATTTACCATTCTAGTGCGATTCATACAATAATTGAAAATGTAAAAGAAGATAAGAAAATCCATGTTATTGAACTCTAGATTAGGACTGGCCCGAAATATCTAGTTATGTAGCAAACTCACGCAAGTCGAGAACAACATCTTGAGCGTTTTAAGATAACTGATGTTAGTACAAGAACGGAATCAAGAAAAGGTCGCAATTTAAGGCGAAGTTACTGACTTATAAGCTGATAATTAGGAGTAGAAACTTCCATTAGTTATTTACAAATGAAATTTGTTTGTATCAGTGTTTCTAGTGTATGATGTCTATATGTGCATTTAGTAATAGTTATCCATTTTTTTTATGTTCTATGTTTAGCATGCACAAAAATGGATTATTTCGACCCATTTCGTGAATCGTTCAATTTGGCCTGTGATTTACGTTAAACGGGTCAAATTAGATAGAATAGATAAAAAGGCAACCAGTCAAATGGGTTGAAAGTCGCCCAAAGTCAATTTTTAAGAAATTATTTATTAAATTTTAAAGGAGTCAAAAGATTGCGGGTCCAGCCGACCCAACCTGATACTTTTTATCAGTTTTATGCATGCCCATCTTGCTGGATCTAGTTATCATGTTGGGTTGCCGTACTTTGATTCTGTTGTACTAATGCTGATGTTAAAGATAAGCATCTACCATTTAAGCAGACAGATAAGCATCTACCATTGAACAAATCGATCACATGGCTACTATCTATGTTGAATGACATGAACACAACTGTATTTTAACCACAAATTTTGTTTGGAATCATAACGATGTTCACTTCCGAGCAATATGATCTCAGTAAACTTGCAAAAGATTCTAACTTTCAGAAACCATCAAATTTTGGCGAATTAGATAATGTGTATTTCGATTTTGCCTCTCCACCTTTTCAACATATGTTAAAGGGTACAGATTTTCAATTGGAAAACATCGAAAAACCCTCAAATTTTTCTTCATTTGAGATTGTTAAGGACTTTGCAAGCAGATCAAGAAAAGGTATTGGCAAAAAGATTCCTAGTCCAAACTGTACTAATCAACCCCCTGAGGAAAAGGACCAAAAAATGTCAACTAATGCAAGAATTCGGATGGCCGGACAGCAGTTTATTGATTCTTATTCTTCAAAAGTTAATGAAAATTGTGAACTGAGTCATCCGTTTCAGGTCTCATTCTTGGGATTATCTGATGATGAAGCTAAAGACGTTGAACTACTGCTTACTCTTCTAGTTTCAGCTGAGAAAACCGGTCAACGAAAGTTTGACTGTACGAGCAAACTCGTTGACTTCTGTAATAAAATGTCTTCCAGCGAAGGAAATTCTGTGGAAAGGTTAGTTCACTACTTCTCTGAAGCGATTCGAGAGAAAATAAACCGTGGAATAGGAAAAACGGCGGGTAAAGGACTTGGTACTATGAACATGTCTGAGCTTCAAATAGCGTTGATGAATGTAGACGCTAGTATTATTGCATTTCACCAGAAAGTCCCATTGTCCCAAGTTTGTCTGTTTAGTGCAATGCAAACAATAATTGAACATGTAAGAGGAGCGAGAAAAGTTCATGTAATCGATCTTGAGATCAGGACTGGTATGCAATATACAGTTTTGATGCAAGCTCTTACAAGTCATTGTGGATGGGATATTGAGTGTCTGAAGATATCTGCTATCGGTACAAGATTGGAGTCCAAGATAAAAGAAACTTGTAAGTCCTGCTCATAGGCTTAAACAAACATTTAACTATATATCCAACATAAGTAAATTATATGCAATTTAATCTCTGTAGGTAATCGTCTTGCTGATTTTGCAAAGTCAATGAATATACCACTTAGTTTCAACATAGTTATGCTAACAGACATACTTGATTTCAAGAAAGATCTCCTCAAATTTGATGACAACGAAAAGGTTGCAATTTACTCACCATACTTCTTATCATCCTTAATAGTTAAACCAAATCGTCTTGAACATCTTATGAGAGAGATTCGAAAGATCAATCCATGCATAACAGTTATCTCTGAAATCGAAGCAAACCACAATTCACCAGTATTTGAAACTCGTTTCCTTGAAGCTCTTTTCTTCTATGGTGCACTTTTCGACAGTGTGTCTGATTGTTTGGCTGACGATTATCTGAACAGAAAGATTTCAGAGTCCATGTTCTATGGTCAACCTATTCGTAACATTTTGGCAGCTGAAGGTGATGAAAGAACAGTTCGACACGTTACTATTAGTGTTTGGAGGACATTTTTTGAGCGGTTTGGGATGTTGGAAGTTAAACTTAGTGATGCAAGTTTGAATGAAGCAAAGTTGATAATAACCAACTTTGATTGTATGAATTCATGTATGCTTCATGTTGATGGCCGATGTTTTGTTGTAGGATGGAAAGATGTACCCGTCTTCTCTGTTTCTGCCTGGAAGTTTGTATAACTTAACCTTAAGTGTAGAATTGAGGTGTGTCCCGAGAGTAGTACGTGAATGGGTGTCCTCCGGGAAGTCCTTATGTTGCATCGCATTTGGTCGTGATATTGCTTGTTACAATGATAGCATGCGATGTTCAATGGTATTCGTTCCTTTATCTAACAAGTGTTAAAAATAATCTTTGTAACTTTGTATGAAATCCAATAAAATAATTATGTTTCCATAAATATAGTGTCTTTCTTTTTAACTTTGAGAAGTGATTTGGAGACCTAAAATTCATGCCTAATCTTAAGCCTAAATCTTAGGCCCAAAATTAGGCATGAGCTTTAGGTCTCTCAATCTTTTTCCAAACTTTATATGTTTAGATATTTGTTAGCAATAATTGATATATCTGAACTATTTGTCCTTTTAAGCTGGCAAATGAGTATCTAAATACACCATCAAAAAAACGACATTTGACAAAAGGGTTACTATCAAAGTTACTGGACATTGTCGAGGGACAAGAATTTGACAGTAATAATGAAAAGATTCATGCTTTCATTATTGTAGTGCAGCCGAAATAGTGATTTTTGTTTCCAAGCAGCAATCTAATCAAGAAAATGTAACCATCACTGAAGAGTTTAGATAATCCTTATGTCGATCTTGCGTCTCCACCTTTTCGACATATGATAAAAGGTACAGAAAATTCACAATTTGCAAGCCAATTGACTAAAGTGGAAAGATTGATAACAATGAAGTGAATGACTTATCCACTAAGGCAAGAATCCGGCCTGCGGGTCAGTGTTTTATAGAATCTTATTCTTCAAAACGCGATGAAAACTCTTACCCAATTCACCCATTTTCTGTTTCATTATCAGGCTTATCAAATGATGAAGCTAAAGCTATGGAACTTCTACTTACTCTTTTAACTTCATCTGAAAAAAACCGGTCATTGGAAGTTTGACCAAGCAAGCAAACTCATTAGCTTATGGATTAGTTACTTATGAGCCGATAATTAGGAGTAGAAACTTCCATTGGTTATTTAGTGTCTGAAGATAATTATGAGCCGATAATTAGGAGTAGAAACTTCCATTACTTATGACAGATTTAGTGAATGGTTCGATTTGGCCTGTGTTTAATGTTAAACGGGTCAAATTAGAAAGAATAGCTTAAAAGGCAACCAGTCAAATGGGTTGAAAGTCGCCCAAGTCAATTTTAACAAATTATTAATTAAATTTTAAAGGAGTCAAAAGATTGCGGGTCCAGCCGACCCAGCCAGATACTTTTTATCAGTTTTTATGCATGCCCATCTTGCCGGATCTAGTTATCATGTTGGGTTGCCGTACTTTGATTCTGTTGTACTAATGCTGATGTTAAAGATAAGCATCTACAATTTATGCAGGCTGATAAGCATCTAAATAACATTGAACAAATCGATCACATGGTTACTATATATGTTGCTAGACACTGTTGAATGACATGAACTCAACTGTATTTTAACCACACAAATTTTGTTCAGAATCATAACGATGCTTACTTCAGGGCAATATGATCTCAGTAAACATGCAAAAGATGATCTGTCTTCTGACATTCACAAACCTTCAAAGTTTGGCGAATTAGAAAGTGTGTATTTCGATTTTTCCTCTCTACCTTTTCAACTTATGTTAAAGGGTGCAGATTTTCAACTGGAAAACATCGAAAAATCCTCAAATTTTTCATCATTTGAGATTGTTAAGGACTTGGCAAGCAGATCAAGAAAAGGTAATGGCAAAAAGATTCCTATTCCAAACTGTACTAATCAACCCCCTGAGGAAAAGGACCAAAAGATGTCGACTAATGCAAGAATTCAGATGGCGGGACAACACTTTATTGATTATTATTCTTCAATAATTAACGAAAATTGTGAACTGAGACATCCGTTACTGGTCTCATTCTCGGGATTATCTGATGATGAAGCCAAAGACGTTGAACTACTGCTTACCCTTCTAGTTTCAGCTGAAAAAACTGGTCAACGACAGTTTGACTGTGCGAGCAAACTCATTGACTTGTGTAATAAAATGTCTTCCAGCGAAGGAAATGCTGTGGAAAGGTTAGTTCACTACTTCTCTGAAGCGATTCGAGAGAAAATAAACCGTGGAATGGGAAAATTTCCGGGTGAAGGACTTGATACTATGAACATGTCTGAGATTCAAAAAGCGTTGATGAATGTAGACGCTAGTATTTTTGCATTTCAGCAGAAAGTCCCGTTGGCCCAAGTCTGCCAGTCTAGTGCAATGCGAACAATAATTGAACATGTAAGAGGAGCGAGAAAAGTTCATGTAATCGATCTTGAGATCAGGACTGGTATGCAATATACAGTTTTGATGCAAGCTCTTACAAGTCATTCTGGATGGGATATTGAGTGTCTGAAGATATCTGCTATCGGTACAAGATCGGAGTCCAAGATAAAAGAAACTTGTAAGTCCTACTCATAGTCTTAAACAAACATTTAACTATATATCCAACATAAGTAAATTATGTGCAATTTAATCTCTGCAGGTAATGGTCTTGCTGATTTTGCAAAGTCAATGAATATTCCATTTAGTTTCAATATAGTTATGCTAACAGACATCTGTGATTTCAAGAAAGATCTCCTCGAACTTGATGACAATGAAAAGGTTGCAATTTACTCACCGTACTTCTTATCATCCATAATAGTTAAACCAAATCGTCTTGAACACCTTATGAGAGAGATTCGAAAGATCAATCCTTGCATAACACTTATCTCTGAAGTCGAAGCAAACCACACTTCACCAGTATTTGTTACTCGTTTCCTTGAAGCTCTTTTCTTCTACGGTGCCCTTTTTGACAGTCTGTCTGATTGTTTGGCCGACGATTATCTGAACAGAAAGGTTTCAGAGTCCGTGTTTTATGGTCAAACTATTCATAACATTGTAGCGGCTGAAGGTGACGAGCGAACAATTCGACACATTACTATTAAAGTTTGGAGGGCGTTTTTTGAGCGGTTTGGGATGTCAGAAGTTGAATTGAGTGATGCAAGTTTGAATGAAGCAAAGTTGATAGTAAACAACTTTGATTGTAGAAATTCTTGCATGCTTCATGCTGATGGTCGATGTTTTGTTGTTGGATGGAAGGATGTACCTGTCTTCTCTATTTCGGCTTGGAAATTTGTATAACGTAACATTATTATACCGAATTGAGGCCAGCCCTGAGAGTAGTGCTAGTACGGGTGACCCGCCTTGGAAGTCCTTTTGTTGTACCCCTTTGCAAGCTTGTGATGGTCATAATGCTTGTTACAAACGTTAGCATACAATGTTTTTTATTAATAGTTTCTTTATGTAACAAGAGTGGCCTTGTTAACAGCCAAATCTTTGTAGTTCCGTCTCGATGTTTGATTATTCTTAAGTTGTAAGAAAATGCTGTCTTTCATTTTAACTTTATATGTTTAGATGTTTGTTAAAAACAATGTTAATATCTGAAATATTTGTCCTTTTAAGCTGGCAAATGAGCATCTAAACACACAATTGAACAAATCAACATTCGACAAGAGGGTTACTATCAAAGTTACTGGACATTGTCCAGGGACAAGAATTTTACTATATTTCAGTAACAAAATATATAGTTTCATTATTTGTTAGCAGCAGGCTTAGTGATGTATCCTTCCAAGCAGCAATTTGATCAAGAAATCGTAACCAAAACTGAAGAATTAGAAAATCTTTATGTCGATTTTGCCTCTCCCTCTTTTCGACATATGATAAAGGGTACAAAACAATCACAAGTTGCAAGTAGATCAACAGAAATGGATGATGAAAAGATTCAAAATAATGAAGCCACAGAGGCAAATGACCGAAAGTTATCCACTAATGCAAGAATCCGACTGGCGGCTCAGATGTTTATAGAATCTTATTCTTCAAAAATTGATGTTGTCACTGACCTGAACCATCCATTTCCTGTTTCTTTATCCGGGCTATCTGATGACGAAGGAAAAGACATTGAACTGCTTGTTACTCTTCTAGCTTCAGCTGAGAAAACTGGTCAACGACGGTTTGACTGTGCAAGCAAACTCATTGACTTTTGCAATAATATGTCTTCCAATGAAGGAAATCCTGTTGAAAGATTAGTTTACTATTTTTCTTTAGCTATTCGTCACAAAATAAACCGCGAAATTGGAAAAGTGGCTGACAGTGGACATGATCAAAAGATGCAGATGTTTGATCTTCATGAAGCGCTGATAAGTATTGAGAAGAGCATCTTATCGATTCATCAGAGGCTTCCAATGTCTCAGATTTACCATCATAGTGCAGTTCATACAATACTTCAACATGTTAAGGAAGATAAGATTCATGTCATTGATCTCGATATTAGAACTGGAACGAAATATATAGTCATGTTGCAACATCTCGCAAGTCGAGAACATTTTGAGTGTTTTAAGCTAACTGCTGTTAGTACAAGAGCAGAATCAAGGATACAAGATACCGGTATGTCCGATTTTTGTGATAATAATCTGTTTTTTCATAAATACTGTAAAATGTTTTATTATTTGTCAAATGTCTAAAATACCCTTTAAATTAGAGTAAGTTTAAGGCATTCCATAGCAACATGGTATATGCGCACTGTGCACATTCCTATCTCTAGCAATTTGATTGCCAAAAGTATGGATGAACTTATAGTATATACTATATAGTATGTTGCTTTTAAATTCAACAAGCCCCCTATAAGGTGATATATACACTATTTTTTGTGTATACACACCACCATGTGGTGTTGTACAATGTAGTGCATAGCCTTTACAAAGTGGTGTATGCAACCAAAAAAAGGGTGAGTAAATTGCAGACTATATTTTGACAGTTCTTGCTTTTTGCAGGCGAACGTCTTGCTGAATATGCAAAGTCGATGAACATCCCATTTACTTTCAAGATAGTTATGGTGTCAAACATGCTAGACTTCAACATAGATCTCCTAGAACTAGATGAACGCGAAAAGGTTGCTGTTTGTGCACCTTTCTTTCTATCAACCTTAATCTCAAAACCAAACTATCTAGAACATCTTATGCGCGTGATCAGAAAGATTAATCCGTGTATAACAGTCGTTACTGAAATAGAAGCAAATCATACGACGCCAGCTTTTGCAAATCGTTTCACTGAAGCCCTTTTCTTCTATGGTGCACTTTTTGACAGTATGTCATATTGTTTGGCTAATGATGATCCGCATAGAAAGGTTTCAGAGTCGGTCATTTATGGTCAAAGTATACGTAACATTGTGGCAGCTGATGGAGATGAGAGAACTATTAGACATATCGGTGTTGATGTTTGGAGGTCGTTTTTTGTACGATTTGGGATGGTGGAGATTGAAGTAAGTAGTGATGCGCTTTTTGAAGCAAAGTTATTCGATAGTAACTTTCATTGTGGGAATTCTTGTACTGTTCGTGGTGATGGTGGATGTTTGCTGATTGATTGGAAAGATGTACCCGTTTTTTCTGTTTCTGCTTGGAAATTTGTATGATGTAATGCCGCATAGTGTTAGCCCTTGTAATGTTGTTAGATCAAAGTTTATTTATCTATCTAATGTTTACAGACTTTAGTCAATATGTATTTATGTAATTCGTATTGTTTATTTAGTGTTTGGGTCAAGATAGTAGTCTGCTTATGGGTCAGAACATGTTAACCCAAACAGGCCCATAACTTGACAGTGAGTAAATTAGTTATAGACGGTTTTATGTTAAACATCACAACGTTTGAGTAAAACGTTGCATCGTTTAGGGTTCTTTATATTGGTGAGTTTTCGACCTGTGAAAACCACAACAACATCTTTTATCTATAAATTCTGTTTAAGTGTAAAATTCACATTGTACCCGCTACTGTTCCATTGTCATACAAACATTCACATAATCATTCCACATCATGAAGCATGTTTTAAAGAAGCGAATTGATGGCAAAACTCCTGTGAACAATTGGTATCAGAACCAAGGCTCTAATCCATGGGAACAGCCATCATTCAAACCACACTCTGTTTCCAAAGTGGTCGTTATCTCTTGAGAGAAACACCCAAACGATTGTACCAGTGGAATACAAGAGTAAAGAAGAGCATATCCCCTAAAGCAAAGGAGTTATTGGCACAAACCGTTTTAGATAATGAGGCTTACAATGCCAAGAAGAAGGAAGAAGGATCAAAAGGAAAAGCAAAGGTGACGGCAAGAGAAAAAAGATCAAAGTGTTACATATGCAAGACTAAGGGACACACTCTTTGGGCGTGTGAAAAAAGAAAGAGATTAGCAAGGATCGAATCACAACAAGAGATGGACATCACAAATCAAATTATTGATCAAGAAAGAATGTACCCTGAAAAGGTACATGTCTTTGGTGATTATACGGTTCAAGGTACTGATAAAGAAAATTGGAACGATATCTGGTATGTAAGCAAAAACTACAAATTCCATATGTGCCCTAGGAGAGTCTTATTTAATGATGTTAATTATAAGTTCAAGATGATAGGCAAAGAGGAGTATGAATGTAAGTTTATTTTCTCGTATGGAATTGGTACTACAACCATTAAGACAGAATTTGGTGATCTAGTTGTGAGACAAGTACAGTACACCCCTGAAGTTTCCCTCAATATACTTAGTCTAGAATTGCTTGAGAAACAAGGTTTTTCTGTGAAAATTAAAGATACTAGATGTAGCATTTATCATATGTATTATGATGAAGAAACAAGCATGCAGTTACCATGTGAAGGTGAAACAGAAAAGGTTGGGCCAAAAGAGGTTGTGGATGAACATAATAAGTATATGCAGAAGTATTTTGAATCAATAGATCCAGGAGATGAATGTTCTTTAGTTAAAGGAATAGAAGACTTAGATTGGAACAAAGATGTGACACAGGATATATTAGTTACAATGGATCCCTATATGCTTTAAAGGTTAATTCTTTCTCTAGGTTCCTTTCATTCATGAATCTGTTGAAAAAGGATAATTTGTTATACAAAAGTTGGGAAGTGTTCAACAAAAGATTTGTAGATATGTTGAGATGGTTTTACCTTGTGCATTTAAACTATGATGCACTTGAATCAATACCACCTGTTGTCAAAGATGTAGAAGTGAATCTGTTGTGCATATTGAAAGTTGTTGAGAGTTTAGGAGGCTATTTCTCAGTCACCATGGGTGACAAATGGGAACTATAGCACAGTTGCAGGGCTTGGATATCAAAGATGGTGAGACAGTTAGAAACTGTTACAGAACTTTTATTGATCTAGTTGTAGTCTACCATGAAACTGCTATTGTGCCTTGGGTTGAAAAGTCATATGAAGTAGGAGAAGCAAGCAAGAATTGTTTGGCCATGGACCTGCAAGGCCAGAAGGACACAAGGGTGAAGGATGGAGCAATAGAGTCAAGTCAGGACCATTTTGGTGTTGAGCTTGAAGATGAAAATGAAGAACAACATGATAGCAGTCATGGAAGCAATGACTTTGAAGTCATCACATGAAGAATGTAGCAAACAGAATTCAAAGGAGAATTTGATGCTAAAACATTAGGGGGGGAATTGTTAGCCCTTGTAATGTTGTTAGATCAAAGTTTATTTATCTATCTAATGTTTACAGACTTTAGTCAATATGTATTTATGTAATTCGTATTGTTTATTTAGTGTTTGGGTCAAGACAGTAGTCTGCTTATGGGTCAGAACATGTTAACCCAAACAGGCCCATAACTGGCAGTTAGTAAATTAGTTATAGACGGTTTTATGTTAAACATCACAACGTTTGAGTAAAACGTTGCATCGTTTAGGGTTCTTTATATTGGTGAGTTTTCGACCTGTGAAAACCACAACAACATCTTTTATCTATAAATTCTGTTTAAGTGTCAAATTCACATTGTACCCGTTACTGTTCCATTGTCATACAAACATTCACATAATCATTCCACATCATGAAGCATGTTTTAAAGAAGCGAATTGATGGCAAAACTCCTGTGAACAATTGGTATCAGAGCCAAGGCTCTAATCCATGGGAACAACCATCATTCAAACCACACTCAGGTTTCCAAAGTGGTCGTTATCTCTTGAGAGAAACACCCAAACGATTGTACCAGTGGAATACAAGAGTAAAGAAGAGCATATCCCCTAAAGCAAAGGAGTTATTGGCACAAACCGTTTTAGATAATGAGGCTTACAATGCCAAGAAGAAGGAGGAAGGATCAAAAGGAAAAGCAAAGGTGACGGCAAGAGAAAAAAGATCAAAGTGTTACATATGCAAGACTAAGGGACACGCTTTTTGGGCGTGTGAAAAAAGAAAGAGATTAGCAGGGATCGAATCACAACAAGAGATGGACATCACAAATCAAATTATTGATCAAGAAAGAATGTACCCTGAAAAGGTACATGTCTTTGGTGATTATACGGTTAAAGGTACTGATAAAGAAAATTGGAACGATATCTGGTATGTAAGCAAAAACTACAAATTCCATATGTACCCTAGGAGAGTCTTATTTAATGATGTTAATTATAAGTTCAAGATGATAGGCAAAGAGGAGTATGAATGTAAGTTTATTTTCTCGTATGGAATTGGTACTACAACCATTAAGACAGAATTTGGTGATCTAGTTGTGAGACAAGTACAGTACACCCCTGAAGTTTCCCTCAATATACTTAGTCTAGAATTTCTTGAGAAACAAGGTTTTTCTGTGAAAATTAAAGATACTAGATGTAGCATTTATCATATGTATTATGATGAAGAAACAAGCATGCAGTTACCATGTGAAGGTGAAACAGAAAAGGTTGGGCCAAAAGAGGTTGTGGATGAACATAATAAGTATATGCATAAGTATTTTGAATCAATAGATCCAGGAGATGAATGTTCTTTAGTTAAAGGAATAGAAGACTTAGATTGGAACAAAGATGTGACACAGGATTACATGGATGATGAGTACATTAGTTACAATGGAACCCTATATGCTTTAAAGGTTAATTCTTTCTCTAGGTTCCTTTCATTCATGAATCTGTTGAAAAAGGATAATTTGTTATACAAAAATTGGGAAGTGTTCAACAAAAGATTTGTAGATATGTTGAGATGGTTTTACCTTGTGCATTTAAACTATGATGCACTTGAATCAATACCACCTGTTGTCAAAGATGTAGAAGTGAATCTGTTGTGCCTATTGAAAGTTGCTGAGAGTTTAGGAGGCTATTTCTCGGTCACCATGGGTGACAAATGGGAACTATAGCACAGTTGCAAGGCTTGAATATTAAAGATGGTGAGACAGTTAGAAACTGTTACAGAACTTTTATTGATCTAGTTGTAGTCTACCATGAAACTGCTAGTGTGCCTTGGGTTGAAAAGTCATATGAAGTAGGAGAAGCAAGCAAGAATTGTTTGGTCATGGACCTGCAAGGCCAGAAGGACACAAGGGTGAAGGATGGAGCAATAGAGTCAAATCACGACCATTTTGGTGTTGAGCTTGAAGATGAAAATGAAGAACAACATGATAGCAGTCATGGAAGCAATGACTTTGAAGTCATCACATGAAGAATGCAACAAATAGAATTCAAAGGAGAATTTGATGCTAAAACATTAGGGGGGAAATTGTTAGCCCTTGTAATGTTGTTAGATCAAAGTTTATTTATCTATCTAATGTTTACAGACTTTAGTCAATATGTATTTATGTAATTCGTATTGTTTATTTAGTGTTTGGGTCAAGATAGTAGTCTGCTTATGGGTCAGAACATGTTAACCCAAACAGGCCCATAACTTGACAGTGAGTAAATTAGTTATAGACGGTTTTATGTTAAACATCACAACGTTTGAGTAAAACGTTGCATCGTTTAGGGTTCTTTATATTGGTGAGTTTTCGACCTGTGAAAACCACAACAACATCTTTTATCTATAAATTCTGTTTAAGTGTCAAATTCACATTGTACCCGTTACTGTTCCATTGTCATACAAACATTCACATAATCATTCCACATCATGAAGCATGTTTTAAAGAAGCGAATTGATGGCAAAACTCCTGTGAACA
>LBNU01026859.1:23687-41958 GCA_014162995.1 Artemisia annua | reverse complement strand
TTTCTAGACCAAAAAAACTTGACTTCTCAAAATGCCCCAGGAGACCCGGGAGACTTTTCATGTAGCTTTAAAACTTGCCAAGTGTCCCTCTTTTGTACTTTGGGAGACTTGTTTTTGTAAGAAATGTGTAAGACACTTTATGCACTTGGCAAAAACAAGTCTCCCAAAGTACAAAAGAGGGACACTTGGCAAGTTTTAGAGCTACATGAAAAGTCTCCCGGGTCTCCTGGGGCATTTTGAGAAGTCAAGTTTTTTTGGTCTAGAAAAGGTATACATTTTGGGAGACTGGTCTATTTTAAGAATTTGCTCTACAATAAAACTACCTTCATGAAATTTAATATATTTATAGTTTGATATCATAACTTTTCAAAATTGCACATCATAATATGGGATATTAACTTCTTCACAATCTCACACCACAAGCCGATGACCACAAATTTACATATCATAAACTCCCTTCACAAAAAAGAAGCAAACAATCATCCCTAAATATATTCCACGCCCCCGGTGCTTTGCGCGAGTATTATGCTATACACATTATTTATAGAGCAAATTCCCAAAAAGGGATTTTTTCTTGTTCAATTTCCCAAAAGGATACAAACTCAACATGTTTATCCAATTTGGTCAAGTGCTAACGTGCGAATGTGCGATTCCATTAGTTTCTTGACACGTGTCCCAAACAAAGAGGACTATACCAATCATTTGGAGGCCCACCCACTATCACTTGTACCCTACGTGGTGTTTGACTTTTATTTGCAAATGTGCGAATCGCAAATGTGCGAATGTGCGAATTTCGGCTGCCCATGTGCCAAGATTTCTTGGAAAAGAACAACATATCTTTCAATATCTTTTTGATTTGACTTATTTTTTAAATTATTTCTAATAAATTAATTTAGTTAATTTACTTTTAATTGGAAAGTGGCTAGAATATTGTCATGATACTATAAACAGCGAGATCGTTGTGTTGTAATAGAGGGATGGTCTTTTATTCTTTCGTCATTGAGCTGTAGTGTTTGATGGTGGTTCCTAGAGATTATTATGAGATGACAATAAGAAGCTATGGTGATGACCTTTATATAATATTTGGTCATTGGTGACTCTTTTTATCAATGGTAATTGCATTAGTGCCCAACTATACTAACTTTAATCAACTAATTTAAAAACCAAAAACTGAGGATAAATGTAAAACTCTCTTACTTGAAATGCCATTTTCCAAATAAAGTCAGTCCGGGCACCTGGACCTATGGCGTGTGCATTGATAACTATGGCACTATGCTATTAAAAAGTGCAAATATGACGTCAAAAAATCTAACAATAACTCCAAATGGCAATAACATGAGTTGAATATGCCCGATAGTTGATGTTTGGCGTCACATTAATGGGACTCGTAGTATTTGGGAACACTACACTGATGTGCTCACGGTGTGTACAAGTTTTAAAAATTTATAAACACGCTATCTGATTAATTATTAACACATACGAGCAAGTATACTCGTCCGTTTTAGTAAAGGTGGGTAAGTCGAGATCGTCCCAAGGGATTTTGGTGATTAAAGTATTATAAACTAGTTTGTATTAAAAAGGGTTGTCAATCCTAATTATCGAAAATTCAGGTATTCAAGAAACAATATTAACTAAAACATATACTTGTGTGAAATGCTACAATCAATCATTTAGAGTATTCATGTTAAGCTTGGTGTAAACTTGTTATGATGCACAACTTTTATATGAGTGACTAACAATCAATGGTGTTTATCATGTTAAATCATTACTAGAATTCAATCATCTAGTTACTTCCTTTCGGCCTAAGACAACTAGAATAATAACTCCATTAACACAATGTTGTTTAAAAGCAATTCTTTACTTATGAATTCCTACGAATCCTTTCGACCTTATTTCGTGATGAAATCTTCTCAAATCCATTTTAAAGAGTAAACATGATGCTTGTCACACATCATATCCCATACTAATTCGTGCACTAACTTTTTGGAATAAAAACATTAAGAAAACCCTTTCGGCCAATATTTCCCAAAGATGTTTTTATCAACAAATTAAGCAAGATTAGATATTATCCCAACAAACTCATAAATTAAGAAGAGTTTTCATGCATCACTTTTTTAAAGAAAAGAATACTCCATGACTAATTACATCATTCACACAAGTATATACCAAATTACTCCATATCAATTATATTAAAACACAAGTAGTAAACAAAACATTCATTAAACTCAAAGTAACAATAATTCATTGTGAATAAACAAGATATACCTAGCTTGAGAATTACAAGAACTAGAATTGTGGAACTATAGCTACCACACTCCTCCAAACGACTACTAAGACAAAATAAACCGCAACACCACACTTGAACCAAAACTCAAAGTTTCCTGGACGTTTACAATAGTAAAGTAACCTTTTGGGAAAGTAGTAAGAACTTTAGTGCAAGCCTTACTTAGATTATAGATTGGTATGTTGTATCTACCCTTGGATACTAATTTATAGCCTCCAAGACACTTATTCTCCAAGGTAAAACGTCCTCCAGGAGTTATGTACTAGAAATGATCAGCCACCAATGATAATGAGGAGTAAATTCGCCATTAAATGAACTTTTGTAACTGCAGCAACATTCCAACCGATTGGTATTTCATCCAACCGATCGGTTGGATCTTCTGACCAATTCCAACCGATCCGGTTACGGGCTCCAACCGATCAGTTGGATTGGACCTGTAACCAACTTTTTGTCTTTTCTTGATTTTTCTTTGTCGCATGTTTTCTCCTTCATCTTGGTGCTAATTCCTTCCATAGAACTTGATATTATCTTGACATATGAATGTGGAAATCTTGAATCTATCAAATCCTTGAGTCTTTGTATGATTCTTCACTCGTTTCCTTCTTGAAAATCCCCAATTGTGCTTATTCACTTCATTTCTTCATCTTTTCATCACTTTTTCCTGTTTTTGGCTACAAAACACTATTCCACAATTAAGTAACAAATACGTACAAATATGGCCAAATATGATACATAAAACGCACCTAAAAACATGTATACTTTACGTGTTATCATACACTTAACTCTATTATTCTAATTCTTTCGAGCATCAGATATGAATATCTAGTAAAAGAGTAAAAGACTAATTAATGCAAGAAAAGTGATTATCAAGGAAAGATATAAAACGAACTGACTAGTCAACTGATTATATTCCTGAAACTTACAATAATCACTTTAAGCATACATCCAAACACCCCATAATCAATGAACTAGTAATTGATATAAAAGTGAATTAACTAAATTAATTAATTAAAAATAATTTAAAAAATAAGTCAAATAAAAAAGATATTGAAAGATATGTTGTTCTTTTCCAAGAAATCTTGGCACATGGGCAGCCGAAATTCGCACATTCGCACATTTGAAAATAAAAGTCAAACACTACGTAGGGTACAAGTGATAGTGGGTGGGCCTGCAAATGATTGGTATAGTCCTCTTTGTCTAGGACACGTGTCAAAAAACTAATGAAATCGCACATTCGTACGTCAGCACTTGACCAAATTGGGAAAACATGTTGAGTTTGTATCTTTTGGAAAATTGAACAAGAAAAATTCTAATTTTTGGAATTTGCTCTTATTTATATTCAATGGGCTTACATGTAAATAACTAAATACTTATAAATTTATTGACCTTTTTGAGTTGAGTTAGTCGAATTCAATCTTGTATATATCAGTTCTAGTTGATTTAAAATATCATCATTACATATAAATCAAACTTTCCAAGCCGAACATAATATTGTCAAGTTTAGCTGAGCATGCCAAAGTTTGACTAGTTTACGGCTTTACATGGCTACATGTGATTTAAGTTTTTCCTTAAAAAAAATTAAAAAATAAATAAATAAAAAAAAAACCCCAAAATATCATTTGGATTTGAATGTGTTAAGTCATTTATGCAGTGAGTTTATAAGTGGGTTAAATTACTTAAAAAGTTATCTAACTTGTCAATTTTTGTTATTGTATCAATGAACTTTATTTTTTCTCATTGTGTGTACTGAACTTTTAAAATTTGACTATTGTGTGTATTTGTTGAGAAATAAGGACTAATAAAGGATCCGATCATGCTCCTCGGTCCTCAATCCGTACAACGATTCCCAATCCAGGGAAACATCTTACATTCTTACCCTCGTCTTAGGCTGGGTTATGGTGTTGGCTTATATTCATATTTGATTGTTTGAGCTTCATACATCTGTTTTCAGTTTTCACTAGTCATTCTAAACCTTATGCTAGGGTTAAACGTTAAAAAAACTTTACCATTCATATAGATAATAGGTTCTATGATCATCTTGATTAGTTAGACCATATATCTTGATACATGATTACTAAAATAAAATGATCCAACTGGCTATGCTAATTTTCGAGGTTGTCATCTGGTATAGATATATCATATAAAAATACAAATAAATTTCATGAAAATTTTACTTACATGTTACTCGAACTAATAATTATTTTCTTCTAATCAACGAAAATGATCATAAGTATCTTAGACAACTTAAATGTCTTGTAACCACATTTTAGAAATGACGCTTTCTTCTTTTAACCTTATAAAAAGCTAATCCAGCATTTTGCTTAGAAAGTGTTTGTACAAGTCTATTGCATTTTAAATCTTTTGTCGGACGTCTTTCTAGAAGCAGTTTTCTTACTATCAGGTTTATCCTAAGGGGTAGGATGGATCTGCCTACATTCTACCTCCCCATACCCCACCCAGGCGGGATGGGTGTGTTGTTGGTGTTGTTGTGTTGCATTTTGAATATTTTTATAACACAATAAAGAAGCGTATCCAAACACCAAGTGACCTTTAACTTATCTGTATCCGTGAGACTCTTTGTTTTCAATCAAGAGGTTTTCAATTTGTGATGGTGAAAATGAATCAAGCTTTTGTCGAGAGCTTGAACTCGACTCAAGCTCGTTCGAGCCAAGCTTTATCGGTCCTCAAGCTTGAGCTCGAGCCAAGAAAATGAACTTGCAATATTTAACGAGTCAAGCTCGAGCTTATATAAGGCTCGACTCGAGTTACTGTTGAGATTCCAAGTGTTATATACATTTTTTTTTTACTATTTATAATGCATTTAGGACATTTATTTTTAGAAATTTTAAATTTTTAGGTTTACAATTTATTTAGTAAATTAAAATTAAGCTTCAAAATATAATAGTTGCACATTAGTTAATAGCATTAGAGTGGATTTTATTTTTTTTTATTATATACCTTTTTAACGGCTTGTTAGTTGTTAGTGGTTCAGTTTCAGTATTAAAGTGGAGGTTACAATAATATATGCAATAAAACTACCTTCATGAAATTTAATATATTTATAGTTTGATATCATAACTTTTCAAAATTGCACATCATAATATGGAATATTAACTTCTTCACAATCTCACACCACAAGCCCATGACCAAAAATTTACATATCATCAAAAAAAAAACTCCCTTCACAAAAAAGAATCAAACAATCACCCCTAAATATATTCCACGGCCCCGCTGCTTTGCGCGAGTATTATGCTATATACATTATTTATAGAGCAAATTCCCAAAAAGAGATTTTTTCTTGTTCAATTTCCCAAAAGGATACAAACTCAACATGTTTTTCCAATTTGGTCAAGTGCGAATGTGCGATCCCATTAGTTTCTTGACACGTGTCCCAGACAAAGAGGACTATACCAATCATTTGCAGGCCTACCCACTATCACTTGTACCCCACGTGGTGTTTGATTTTTATTTGCAAATGTGCAAATCGCAAATGTACGAATGTGCGAATTTCGGCTGCCCATGTGACAAGATTTCTTGGAAAAGAACAACATATCTTTCAATATCTTTTTGATTTGACTTATTTTTTAAATTATTTCTAATTAATCAATTTACTTTTAATTGGAAAGTGGCTAGAATATTGTCATGATACTATAAACAGTGTTGTAATAGAGGGATGGTCTTTTATTCTTTCGTCATTGAGCGGTAGTGTTTGATGGTGGTTCCTAGAGATTATTATGAGATGACAATAAGAAGCTATGGTGATGACCTTTATATAATATTTGGTCATTGGTGACTCTTTTTTATCAATGGTAATTTCATTAGTGCCCAACTATCCTAACTTTAATCAACTAATTTAAAAACCAAAAACTGAGGATAAATGTAAAACTCTCTTACTTGAAATGCCATTTTCCAAATAAAGTCAGTCCGGGCACCTGGACCTATGGCGTGTGCATTGATAACTATGGCACTATGCTATTAAAAAGTGCAAATATGACGTCAAAAAATCTAACAATAACTCCAAATGGCAATAACATGAGTTGAATATGCCCGATAGTTGATGTTTGGCGTCACATTAATGGGACTCCTAGTATTTCGGAACACTACACTTAACTCTAGTATTCTAATTCTTTCGAGCATCAGATATGAATACCCAGTAAAAGAGTAAAAGACTAATGCAAGAAAACTGATTATCAAGGAGAGATATAAAACGAACTGACTAGTCAACTGATTATATTCCTGAAACTTACAATAATCTCTTTAAGCATACATCCAAACACCACATATCAACGAACTAGTAATTGATATAAAAGTGAATTAACTAAATTAATTAATTGGAAATAATTTAAAAAATAAGTCAAATCAAAAAGATATTGAAAGATATGTTGTTCTTTTCCAAGAAATCTTGGCACATGGGCAGCCGAAATTTGCACATTTGCAATTCGCACATTTGCAAATAAAAGTCAAACACCACGTGGGGTACAAGTGATAGTGGGTGGGCCTGCAAATGATTGGTATAGTCCTCTTTGTCTGGGACACGTGTCAAGAAACTAATGAAATCGCACATTCGTACGTCAGCACGTGACCAAATTAGGAAAACATGTTGAGTTTGTATCCTTTTGGAAAATTGAACAAGAAAAATTCCAATATTTGGAATTTGCTCTTATTTATATTCAATGGGCTTACATGTAAATAACTAAATACTTATAAATTTATTGACCTTTTTGAGTTGAGTTAGTCGAATTCAATCTTGTATATATCAGTTCTAGTTGATTTAAAATATCATCATTACATATAAATCAAACTTTCCAAGCCGAACATAACATTGTCAAGTTGAGCTGAGCATGCCAAAGTTTGATTAGTTTACGGCCTTACATGGCTACATGTGATTTGAGTTTTTCCATAAAAAAAAAAAAAAAAAAAAAAAAAAAAAAAAAAAAAAAAAAAAAAAAAGCCCAAAATATCATTTGGATTTGAATGTGTTAAGTCATTTATGCAGTGAGTTTATAAGTGGGTTAAATTACTTAAAAAGTTATCTAACTTGTCAATTTTTGTTATTGTATCAATGAACTTTATTTTTTCTCATTGTGTGTATTGAACTTTTAAAATTTGACTATTGTATGTATTTTGTGACTATTTTACCGTTAACTTTTTCAAAATTTAAAGGGTAAAATGATCATTTTATATGATTGAATAGTCACAAAATAGACATAATAATAGAATTTTAAAAACTCAATACCAAAAAATAAATGTTCGGTTACAAAAAGTATCAAGTTATACAAGTCAACGTCCATCCAAACAGCGACAATCAAACCCAAGTCCATATCTGCTCAAACTACAGTGCTGTGTGTGATGGATGCAACGGTGACAGAAACGTGGGTGAATAAACACCGATTGCTTTACGACAGTGCCACCAGACACCCTTTTATCCTCAGCATTCGTGACGGTTCCGTTGACTTTTCTTCTTTCAAAAAATGGCTGGTATTTTATTATCCCCTTTTTATAAAATGCAACATGTTTATTATAGAAGGCTTGTTAAATGAATTGAATTTGATGTTAAAACCTGTAACATAAGCTCATAACTACAGTTTATAGGGGGTGTTTGTGTTAGCTTTTACTGTAAGTTGTGTTTAGGGTTTAGGCTATAAAGGGTGTGTTTGTTTAAGCTTATATATGGGCTTATGAGCTTATTTGATTTCGGCTTATATTTCATAAGCTCCAATTTTCCAGCTTATTTGGAGACTTGTGGGCTTATATAACTTTATAATGATATAATAAACTTGTATAACACAAGTCCCCAAATAAGCTGGAAATTGAAGCTTATGATATATAAGCCGAAATCAAATAAGCTCATAAGCCACATATAAGCTTAAACAAACACCCCCAAAATAGTAATGAATTTTTTCCGAAGCCCCGTTTTGGTATCTGAACTACAAAATGTTCCATTATATGTTACAAACGTTCAAAAAATGTTCCAAAATGTGACATGTGTCACTGATTCTTAGTGACAACTTACTAAAATGCACATATTGGAACACTTTTTGAAAGTTTGTGACATATAATGGAACATTTTGTAGTTCGCATACCAAAACGGGGCTTCGGAAAAAAAATCGTTGTTTTTTTTTATATAGCCTAATCCTTTCATTTAACTGTTTTATTTTGAAAATAAGTTATGTTTAATCAAATAAGCAAGTACAAACTAGTTTGAATACTAGGTAAGTTGATAAGCACAGGCTGTTTAAGGGATTGTTTAGGTAAGCTTATTGAAGAAACTTTTATTTGCATTATCATAACACAGGGAGCCGTTTTAAGTAGCTAAACAGTTTATGGCTTAACAACTTATTTGACACTATTAAGATGTTTTATAGAAGCCATGATAGCGGAGCCTTTTTTTGAAAGAGCTTGTACCCGGGAATGTAAAGGCTAGAAATATAAACATAAGATATAAGTTGTTCTGCCTAACAATGTGTACGACTTGTCGACTTTTAACCACAATGTCATTAACTTGTTAAATTTATTATTTTGAACTTGCCTAATTATACATCAGAGACATACGTCTCAACTTGATCCTAAACTTTTATACTCCCGAGCTCTTCATTCTAAATTTCCTATAGAAGCAACTCTACTGCCGAGGCGCTCGGGCATTTTCTGACCACATAGTTGTCTTATCTGATTCAAGTGTTTCAGATATGTAGAGCTTTGTTTGAATCGGTTTAAAGTTTAATAATATTTGGAGGCAGCACACATTCATGCTAAATTGAAGTGATTAATATCCCATGGTGGTGTATGATGCAGGGCCAAGATTACATATTTGTGAGATCGTTTGTCCCCTTTGTAGCAAGCACATTGATGAAATCATGTAAGGAACGTAATGATGAATCCGATATGGAAGTTATCTTAGGTGGTATGGCTTCTCTTAACGATGAGATCAATTGGTTCAAAAAAGAAGCTTCCAAGTTTCATGTTTCACTTACGAGTGTCATTCCTCAAAACGCGAATGTCAAATATTGCAGGTACCCTGACCGACCAGCATTGTAGTAGTAACAGATTTAGATTGTGCACTTTTATCGTAGAAACATAATTCGTATATAGATCATCGTTACCAATATTTTTATATTTGGGGATAGCATTTGTGGAAGTTTCCCAAATATAAAAAAATAATATATAATAAAAAACATTTATAGAGTATCCAATATGTTTTTATTTTCATTTATGCTAATTTGGGGCCAATGATGAAATTTCCCTTTGATATATTCTTAAAATACAATGGTTTAAACTATGGCGTATTGTACCTCATCATATATGATGGTAAAAACATTTGAGAGCTTTTTCGTCATCCTTTTGCCTGAATTGGTATACATTAAACCAGATAGACAACTGGGTGACGTATAAAGTACTAATATTTGGATCACTTTTAAGGAAGAAAAAAAGATAATATTGGGGTGACCTTCACATATCCTAAGCCTTTGTTGTGTGCTCTTTTTACAGTTTTCTAGAGAGCTTAACGAGTTCAGAAGTCGAATACCCTGTGGCAATTTCAGTATTTTGGGCCATTGAGGCTGTGTATCAAGAAAGCTTTGCTCATTGCCTTGAAGACGGTAATAAGATTCCACAAGAGCTTCAAGAGACTTGTGAACGATGGGGCAATGAAGGTTTTGGATCATACTGCAAGTTGTTGCGAGATATTGCTGATCGTTGCTTGCAGAAAGCGTCACCAGATGTGATTGCAAAAGCAGAGGTGTTTTTTCTTCGTGTTCTTGAACATGAAGTTGAGTTTTGGAACATGAGTGTTGGAGAACCATGAGTTGTGTGTAAAAAAGGACATCATAACAAGTATGTGAAGTATGTGAAAATAGGCTGATCGAATGGTATTTGATAGATAGAGGTAAAATGTGCTGCAATAAAAATGTATGACCAACTGGTGACCTATCAGCCAACACAATGTAACAAATGAATTGGGAGTTCTTAAACAGAAAATTTTGATGAGGCATCTTTGTAAGCATTTATAACTTTGAGATAAGAGTAAATTACAGAGTTTGTCCATTCACTTTTCGGATTTCTGCAGGCGTTTGGCGCAGACACTTGCATAAACTTGAACTTATTTCTGTACAAAATTAAGGTTCATTTTGTGAAAAGCTTATTCTATAGTGGGAATTTGTCACACTTTGATTCCTTTTCCAAATAAAATAACCAAACACCTCTCTTTTTCTTCACAAATGGATTTCTTTTTGAACAATAAGTCACCTTTAAACCAAATTGATTTCATAGGACTTTGACATTTGGACAGAAGATGAATCAATCAAAAGCAAATATGTCTAGACTTGTGCTTGCTTTCTCGAGGAGACCGAAAGGAGTACACTAATGGATTTTTAGCAACTGCTTTTGCAGTTGGAGTTACCCCCTCCCATGACCAAGGCTCTCTATTTAACTTTTCTTATTGGTTTAGTTTCTGACAGTGGTTCCGAAGATTTTGCCGTGATTGGTGATTGGGTGAGTACTTCCATATTATTATTATTATTTTTTGTGTCGTATGTACAGTTGTATCTTGCCCTCCTACTGTTTGATGACTCAATTAATTCCTATAATATATCAGATAATTTGGTTTCTAAACTGCCTAACCTGCATAGTGAAAACTGGCACTCATGTCTTAAGTTATGAGTAAGAAACTTACATCACTGTCTAAGTTTATATTCTCTAGAACAATTACGTAGAACTGCTCCCAACCTAGCAAATTTTGCGATAACACCTTGTTCGAGTCACATCAAACTCTACAATAAGAATCAAAAGAAACATGCTATATACTCCGTAATATAAACCACTTGAATAGTTTTTCTTCCATATAAATATCACAAGTTGTGACTTCTTAATTTAGCATATGAGGATAGTTTTCTTGTGTTTCCTTGTAGTCAGGGTTTTTTCTTCTTGGTGTCATCACTTGTATCTTGTATGTAGTAAAACGTACATTATGCCTTTTCTGATACATTTAAAGAGGGTGAATCATGCATAATTAGGATATGTTAGTGGAGTTGTTAAGGGAAGCACACAAGAAAGAGTGAATGGATCAACACTCATTTAATCGTGACGTCATAAGCATATTTGGCAGGTTTGTGAAAGTTATCGCAGTAAAATAAATTTCTCTCTATCCAGTAATTTTGTGTGGTAAAAGTTCTTTATGGTCATGTACTGTATTTATATGAAATCTTGATCATTAAAACCCCTACTAAATATATCATAGAAATATATCTATCAGTATCTCATTTTCATTCTTCCCACCGACCCGAGGGTTGCCACCAACCCTAGGAATTAATGGCGGAGCTTGTCCCTGATATCTTTGCGGATATACTTGTAAGATTGGATGTGAAGGATCTACTCCGATGCAAAAGCGTGTGTAAGTCATGGAAATCTCTCATCACTAGTCCTCGTTTCATTAAACTTCATCTAAAATTTAGTTACAATAATGATCGCAACAATAATGAAATTGGGCATCGAAGGATAGTTATGTCCAGACACCCTAATAATTGTAATTTTGATGTTGATGCTACGTTCTTGTATGAGAATGAGACCCGTAAAGTTATTGGTTCTTCCAATGGCCTTGTATGTATCTCTGATTACGATAATAAGATTTTAGTACTAAATCCCTCAACTAGAGAGGTGAATAAAGTGCAAAAGCCCAGTCTTCTCGACAGTTGGACGTTGTGTTGGGGTTTTGGCTATGATTCATCCACAGATGATTACAAGGTAATAGTAGGTTTTAGAAAGGGTTCGGATTTGACGTGCTTTCAAGTGTTAAATTTAAAATCAAATGAATGGAAAGTTATTGGAGATGTGAATTATTCCTTTACTAATAGGAATATCGCTGTCTTCTGCAACGGGGCACTTCACTGGGTAATGCACCATGATGCAAAGCCATATATTCTTTGTTTTAATTTATCGAGTGAAGAATTTAAAGAAATCCCCCAGCCTGATAATTCTTTGTACAGACCTACTCGTCATTGCTACATGGGGATTATTGAAGAATGTTTATGCTTATTTCGTATGGTATCATTTCCATATGACATATGGGTTATGAAAAATTATAATTTAATGGAGTCTTGGGAACGGATGCCATCTGATTACAAGTGGAAGTCTGAAGTTGCACACAACTTCAAAGAACTCAGGCAATACATTCCACAATTCAGGCCATTGTGTCATGGTGATCTGCTGTTATGCAGGGGTCCTGGGTTTATTTCTGCCCCGATATTTGTCCAAAGCCTTGTGACTCTGCATGAATGAGAAATCAAATAAAAAGAGACAAGCCCAGAATGACAGGATGAGTTGTAAGGTAAGTTCTAATTCATGGTTCTTTCTATGATATTATAGACTAGAGAGTTACCTATTCATATTTCATGTCAGAGTATTGCTTATGATAATTGCTCTATACCTCAAATAAATTTTGTTGGTATTGAACTCATTAGCCATGTATCATATTTATTCGTGTTACATCTTTTAGCATATCGGTTTTTAAAATACATCATCTATGTATTGAAGATACCTGTTGCATGCTTATTAATGAGCATTTGAAAAGCGAGTATGAGATAGGCGAAATTCCTTAATAATCTGGTTGGAACCTGGACTTGTTATCAATTGACTTTTGATGTCTTCGAATATTATATAAAATTGACATGCTGTGTTATTAGTAAATTTAAGACAGTTGGTAAACTCTTTTTGTTGCTCAACGTTTCTTTCATACACTTATCTTGCTATAATCTTCCAATTTAACCATATTGCTTGTTTCTCCTTTTGAATGTTTTAGTTAATCAAGGGAGATTCATCTGCTTCTGAACCAAGTGCCGAAGCTTTGCTGATGATGCTGAAGTATTCAAGATGATATGGCATTGCGTTATGAACTTTACCTATAATGTGGCATGCTTTAAAGAATTATGCTTTTGTTAGGACCTGTTTCTTTTATCTTTAATGTTTCTGAATAACTTTTGTTTTATGGATTTTGTTTAGTTTCAATCGATTTTAGTAACAATTGTTTGATAGTCTTAAATACTAGTCCTATTCCATGTCATGGAGAGACATTGCTCATGTTGAAAGGCTATTAGTTTTACACCCATGCTAGGAATTACATATTATCATGCTAGTCTCACATAGCATCGACTAAAGTTAGTTCTGATTTCATATCAGTGGTAGGATGATTGTTCTGCATCCTTTAAAAAAAACTTTATTGACCTCAATTGGGACGCATCTTATATATATATTTATGTGTCACTTTCTTCCCAATTCTATACAAATGTCATTTGGTTCACGGATATGTATAGGTTCTGAATTCTGAATTACTGAATGAAATTCTCTAAATGGAGGTTTTTCAAACCGACTCAGGGGGTTAGGTTTTGTAAACTCATTCCTCCTCCATCATCTACAATTCTGTTTCCCCTGTGACACAATGCAACATGTCAGAAACAAATGAAGCTTCTTGTTCCTCGATAATATTACTAGCTAGTTCAACTGCAAAACAAATTCTACAAGGTAATCTCTTAAGCCGTGTTTTCTTTCTTTCTAGTTGATCTAGGTCCATTTTGCTTGAGAATATTTGTAAATCAAGGCGACGAATGAAAAGTAGGCCTTGGTTTTGACTGTATATTTTAAGTTATGCTCTAGTGTATTTCATTTTGCGGCTCTTTATTTAATCTGTTCATGCCCCATTTCATGATTTTCATATTCCATTGGATTTGGCAAATAGATACATTAACCAACAAATGAGTTGAAAAGGTGTAGTAAAATAAACAAAGAGTGTGCAAATTTTTGTCAAAGATGTCGTGCTACTTCTTTATATGTTGTCTCTACTAAAAGTCAACCAATACTCCTGAATGCAAATCTTAGTCAATATTTGGAGAGAATGAATAAATCCTTGATATACGTTTACTCTTCCGGGTATTGTGGAATCGTTCTTGTCTTTTTGATGTTGATGCAGTTATCTTCTAATGGTGGTAAAATGATGTTTGCTTGTCTGCTCTTTAATGACTTCAATAGTTGGCAAATTGGGTGGGTCGTGTAACAGGTCATTTGGGAATGCGGGTCAAAGTGGGTTCGAGTTAGATGCGTCTCGGATCTTGTAGACATTCCAACTGCCCAGCATCTCACCAAGTCCATCATATAAGCCAAACTGAGGTTCCATTCTAAAACCAATTGGTTATAGAAGGAGTAGCCCACCAAGCTTATATGTTAACTTTGAGATTATAGTTCTACCGATGTGGGATTGGGTTTGTACACCCAACAATCCTCCCCTCAAACCCAAACCACCATGGGCCTTCCCTTCGACTATAGCCACGATCCCACCTTTTCCATACCGCCGACCTTTACCATCGGAACACACCGCCTTTTACCGGCTTCCTTTCGGTACAAGGTTTACCGGGATCCACTAATACCGTCGAACCGGGGTTTAATCGAGGGAACACCATCCACATCATCACTGGGCCAACCTGTCTCTGATACCACTTGTAGAGATTCCTACGGCCCAACATCTCACCAAGTCCAACATATAAGCCCGGTGGGCTACTCCTTCTATAACCAATTGGTTTTAGAATGGAACCTCAGTTTGGCTTATATGATGGACTTGGTGAGATGCTGGGCCGTTGGAATGTCTACAATTGGTATCAGAGCCAAGTTCGAGAAGACCGAATCACGCAATGTGGAGAGAGCCAAAATAAGATAAAAGAGTGAACCGGGTTTGGTTCGTCGGTTACTGCGCAGCCGTGGGAGAATTGGCGTTGCGGGTTCATTAACCGTTGGATTTCTACGAAATTCGAACTGTAGGTTGAAGACACATAGATCTAGGATCTCACTGGAGGGATCTTGCATCGGAGCTTCCAGGAAAAAGATATAGGCTGTCGAAGTTTCTAGTGTGGTTGTGTTCTTTATCATTTTTCGGTTATTGTTTGGCTATCGTTGTGTAGATTACAAGGTTCAAGGTTTCTGGGTTTACGAGTCAAGATTACTTGGGCAACAAGGTTCTTGAAGTTTTCTTGCAAGGAGGTGGATCGATTCTCCTAGGGTTATAGGAAATCGTTTTCTTTTGTCACAAGGTTCTTGGAGTTTCGGTTTTGAGCTTCAAAGGTGACAAGGTTTTGCAAGAAGTTTCAACTTCAAGTTTTTTGGTTTCTTGGAATTCAAGTCTTGGTGGTTCTTGGAAGACAAGTAAGGTTTAGCTTTGTCTTGGGATTCAAGAAAAGTGATTACTTGGAGTACAAGGTATATCAAGGTTGTAGACTTGAGGTGGAAAGATCGAAGCTTTAGGGTTTCTCTAAAGGTTAGTAGATCAATAATTACAAGAAAGCGGATTTAGCACACGGCTTGTGAGACTTGTTGGTAAAGTTGGTTAAAAAGCAACTTGACAAGGTTTGTAGCAAGGTTAAAGAGGAATGGCTAGTATGAATACTAGGTTAAACATCGAAAAGCTTGATGGGAATATTGTACAAAAACATGGAGGTTCAAAACAAGTTGGGTTCAAGCAACTTGGTCTTGGTGTTAAAACAAGGGTCCATGGAGTACATGTTCAAAATCGTGTTTGGTTTGAGGTGGAACTGCAAGGAACTCAGGAAAATCGTGAAGCTGAGGTAATTCAGGAGAGTAACGATCATGCTGCAGTGGCTCAAAGAAAGTTGGAGGTAAAACAACTTGAAGGAAAGACAAACACGGATTGCTTGGTAAATAAGCAGGTACATCTTGGTGCAAAGGCCAGGGCAGACATTATGAAAACCGGAGCACCTAGTCAAGAGGGTGCAGAGGGTAATGCTGCTGAAAGGTATAGAGGTGACAGTAATATGGCTGCTTTAGAAGTTGCTGAAGTGATAGAAGAATATACACATGAGTCATTGACTTTCAGGGATGCAGTTGCTTGTGAGGTAATTTCCAAGTGGATGGTTGTAATGAAAGAAGATATGGATACTCGGTCTAGTATGTGTATGCTCAGCAACAGGTTCAGACGAAGCAGTGACGACAGCTCAGTATATTACTGGAAGTATGCACCAGGTTTGTTCATATATCTATTCCTCTATATAGATTATATGGGGTTTACTTACGAAAGTAAGGCTGAGATCTGGGTTACCAAGGATTTGCTGGATGAAGCAAAGGAAAATATACTTGGTATGGAGATCTTCAGGACTCAGAGTGGTAATACTCTGAGGGTGTCACGATTTAGGTTTTCCAACGGGATGTCGGTTNTGTATATATGCAGTTGAAAGTCATAAGTATCAAGTGGTCTGCACGAGACCTGACATAGCATCTGCGGATGTGGGAATGTTGGATAGGTTTGATCGTGGATTACAGACGGACGTACATGCTTTTGTGGATTCTGACTACATCATAGGTAGATCAATCACAATGTACGGGTTTATGATACAGGAATGTGCGGTGAGCTTGGAAGCTATGTTGCGGCACATGATGACTTTGTTAACAACTGAAGCGGAGTATATGACACTTGCTGTAGAATTGAAGGAGGATACATGGCTAAAGGGACTCTCTACAGAGTTAGGATTTGAGCTAAGGTTAGTAGCGGGTCTTGCTACTGGTGCCTTGACAAAGGCGGTCCCGGTTCCAGCACTGGTTGAAGCTGCTGCGTATCGGAGAAGGCTAACTATTACCACTAAGGTGGAAATTGTTAGAATATTAGTGTGTAATAGTTAGGATATAAGTTTAGGGGGTTAATTGTATTTTAGCTCAAACTTAAGGAGGTTAGTCATGTATTAGGAAAGTTCCTAACCTCCTCAATTGTAGATTCCTTGTTCACCAAGGATTAGGTTTCTCCCCCCTCATTCTCTATAAATAGGGATGAGGGTGTGAGGTTTTATTTGTACCTTCTTTTCTTGCTCACGTTTAATAAACGTTTGAGTGTAAATATATCGTGTGTGTTGGTGCCACTCGGCATTAAGGGATCATAACCCTTTGCCGAGGTCTTGTTGGAGTAGTTCTTGATTCGTGGTTCCGCTCTAGAAACCGGTTTGTTGGATTTCTTCCAACAGATCTAATTATGAAAATGTGAAAAGCAGTGTTCTAATTCTGCATAAGAGCTCGTCCTAGACCCGTTAGATAGTTGTTATACAATTGAGCTTTACATCAAATATCATGTTTGAGCCATCTTGAATATTTACTAAGACCCAACAAAACTATCACACGATAAATATTTACCCAACTTGTCCTATGTTTAGCCATGGGTCTTTAAATTGCCTAGTCTTTTACCCTCCACCCTGCGTAGACGATTTCAGTTTTTCGCTACACTTCAACTGATCAAATCTAAAAGAAGTTTAAAATAAGTTTAAAATAAAATAGGAGTTGGAGCTAATTTTAAATATTTAGTTGGAGCTAATGGTAATTAGCATCTCTTCATAATAGTTTTTTAGTTAAACCAAAATAATATCTTAGTGCTTTCAGTCTTTCAGTAGCTTGGATGATTTTTCGGAGATACAACTATTTAAACAAAAGTTAACCAAAAATATTTTGACTATAGAAAATAAATATTATTCCTTCCATCGTATATATATCGTCTACGGGAATAAAAGTCATATAAGAGAAAAAGTAAAAGGAAAACATGATTTCAGTTTTAATACTGAATACGAAGATATACGAAGGTGACTGTGTTTGGTTATGGTGGATTCTGGCGTCATGATTCTTCACTGGGTGTGTTGTGTTGTGTTGGAATAAAAGATATCATTTTCAGTTAAATGTTTACGGATTATATGTAAGTGAAAGAGGCAATATAAAAACAAAACTGATTACAAGCCACTAAATAGCTAAAAGCCGTTCTAGCTCAGTTGGTAGATCGCGTGGCACTTAACCATGTGGTCGTGGGTAGATCGCGTGGCACTTAACCATGTGGTCGTGGGTTCGATTCCCACGTACGGCCTGGGATACTTTAAGGAAGTTGTGTCAGGAACACAAATTTCCTTTCGGTGTCATTTTTTTTTTTTTTTTTTTTTTTTTTTTTTTTTTTTTTTTAAAAAAAACTTTTTT
>LBNU01026859.1:2533-23478 GCA_014162995.1 Artemisia annua | reverse complement strand
TCTCTGTCACATCAGCTTTCTCTCTTTGATAGAAAACACAACCAATCCCAACAAGAAAAACTACGAAAACTAATTTTCTTTTTCTATTGCATGAGCTCAAATACTTATGCATGGTAGGTTGTTTTAATTTTCATTTGTTATGTCAAGATCTATGATGGGTATTTGTTCAAACTAAAAAAAATAAAAAATACAAAATAAAAAAAAAATAATCTTTTTGTAACAAAGTTGAACCGATATGAGATCTTTGGTTTATTTTTTTGTATTTGGAGTCCGGTGATGGCTAAGGCGAAGGGACAAACTGGTTCGGGTTCAGAAAAGCGTGGGGGAGCTCCAATCGTCGGCGGTGATGGTCCAGTTGGCCGGAAAGTCACCGAAAAAGGAAAAAAAATATATCGTTAGTGTGGCGGCGCGTTGCTGCTCTAGTGGGTGTCGGGTAAATGGGGTTTTGATTGTCTTGATTGTTCCCCATCTGTCGTGTATGTTCTTGCTTATATTTTGGCTTGTACGAAAGGAATTTAGGATGGTTTTTCTTGTGATTTGATTACTGTGATATGTTGTTATGTTTTAACTTGTTATGATGTACATTAACGGGTAAGGATCGAGTGAGAAGAAAACTTATAATGAGAAGGATGAGAAATAACTATAACCACATATTTGAGATGCGTCGACTTGAATTATATGCATCGATATTCATTTAGATGCATCCCAATTAGTTTCAAAAGTAATTTTAAAGTGAAAACGATACAAAGTAGTACTTGCAACAAATTTAACCCACAGAGGACGAAAAATACATAGGATTTTCCTAACTTGCTAAAATGCATCTAATATATGTATATGTATCTAATTTTTAGGTAGAAAATATATTACGGTGCATCTAAAAGATTAGGGATGCATCTAATTCACATCGATTCATCTCTAATATGTGGTTATAGTTGTTTCTCATTCTTCTCATTTTAAGAGTTCTTCTCATTTGATCCTAAGTCGTACATTAACTATATAAGGATGATGATTCTTGAATTACTAGCCGTGTGAGGTGTGTTTTTCATTAGCTTATGTTTGTAACTATGTCACCTATCCATTCAGATTAGCCTTGTACTCTTTATCTCATTGGAATCAGAGTTTGTCATCGTAATGTGGGTTTCTCATTGGAATCTTGATTTTGTAATAAGGTTTGGTACAAAAGGGTATTTTAGTCAATAGACAAGAGTTGCCCAAAACAAGAGTTGCCCTTGGTTTATTTTGGAGTTTTGAAAATTTTAGGTCTAGAAAGTGATAAGTCATAAGGTGACTGGTCTATTTTGGTAATTACCATTTTAAGAAATGACGCTTTCTTCTTTTAACCTTATAGAAAGCTAATCAGCATTTTGCTTAGAAAGTGTTTGCACAAGTCTATTGCATTTTTAAATCTTCTATAACACAATAAATAAGCTTATCCAAACACCAAGTGACCCTTAATTTAAAGGTGAGACTCTTATGTTCTCAATCAAGAGGTTGTCAATTTGTAATGGTGAAAATGAATCAAGCTTTTGTTGAGAGCATGAATTCCACTCGAGCTCGTTCGAGCCAAGCTTTATCGATCCTCAAGCTTGAGCTCGAGCTAAGAAAATGAACTTGCAATGTTTAATGAGTAGAACTCGAGCTTATATAGGCTTGACTCGAGTTATTATTGAGATTTCAAGTGATATGCATGTCTTTTATATCTTTATCTTTATCTTTACTATCTATAATGCATTTAGGACTTTTATTTTTAGAAATCTTAATATTTTTATTTAGTAACTTAAAATTAAACTTCAAAATATAATAGTCGCACATTACTTAATAGCATTAAAATGGATTTTACAATAATAAAACATAACTACTTGAGTTAACTACATTTTTGGTCCTTATGGTTGTATCTGAATTTCACTTTTGGTCCAATTTTCAAAAAAGTAGAGATTTCAGTCCAAAAGGCACAGTTTGGTTCCACTTTTGCTCCAATTTTCTAACGAAGTTAGTTCAGTTAGTTAAGTGTGGCAACATTAGTCCTTTAACCTAACGGTGTTTTGCAACATTGGTCCTTTATACCAAAGATCGTTTGCAACGTTTGCAATGCTAGTCCTTTCAGTTAGTTAGTACTTTAAAAAAAATTCTAAAAAAAATAAATTCGAAAAAAAAAAAATTGTCAAAAAAAGTTTATTCCAAAAAAAAAAAATCGAAAAAATTTTTAAGAAAAAAAATTTCTAAAAAAATAAATATTTCTAATAAAAATTTTCTTAAAAAATTTGGAAAAAATTCTAAAAAAAAGTTTTTTTGTGAAAAAAACTTTTCTTCCTAAAAAAATAATTTGGAAAAAAAAATTTAGAAAAAATTTTCTAGATTTTTTTTTCTAAAATAAAATTCTAAAAAAAACTTTCCTAAAAAAATTTCTAAAAATAAAAATTCTAAAAAAAATTTTATTTCAAAAAAAAAAAAATCTAATTTTTTTTTAAAAAAAACATTCAAAAAATTGCAAAATGGCAATGCTAAAAAAATTTATAAAATATGGCAATGCTAAAAAAGTTTCTATTTTTTTTAAAAAAATTCTAAAAAAATGTGTGTGAACTTTGGTATTTTTAAAAAATAACGTATATACATTTTACACACATTTTTGCAATGTATATACGACATATAAGAGACATAGATGATAAGGTAATTATAGCCTCTAATAGAAACGCTATAAGATTTATAAGTGCTAAATTCCCATTAAATTATGCTTTTGATTTCTGTATTCGTGTTCAAACAAAATACTAACATGTTATAAACTACAATCGGTAAGACAATAGATATTAGGCCTTTTACCCGAAAAAATTAATATTAATATATTGAAATATCCAAACATATATAAATTTTACACACATTTTGCAATGTATATACGTTTTTACAATGTATATACATTTTTAAAAAATTTAGATTTTTTTTTCCTAAAAAAAAATTCTTAAATTATTTTTTTCGGAAAAAAAGATTTTTTGAATTTTTTTCGATTTTTTTTTTCCAAAGAAAACAATTTTAATTTTTTTTAAGAAAAAATTTTCTTAAAATATTTTTTTTAGAATTTTTTAAGATTTTTTTTTCTTAAAAAAAAATTTCGAATTATTTTTTTTGGAAATTTTTTTTTCGACAAAAAAACTTTTTTTAGAATTTCTTTAAGAAAATTTTTATTAGAAAAAAAAATTTAGAAATTTTTTTTCTTAAGAAAAATTTTTCGAATTAGTTTTTTTGGAATAAACTTTTTTTTTGACAAAAAACATTATATATATATATATATATATATATATATATATATATATATATATATATATATATATATATATATATATATATATATTTGTTTTCTAGAAAATTTTCTTAAAGTACTAACTAACTAAAAGGACTAATGTTGCAAACGATCTTTGGTATAAAGGACTAATGTTGCAAACGCCCGTTAGGTTAAAGGACTAATGTTGCCACACTTAACTAACTGAACTAACTTCGTTAGAAAATTGGACCAAAAGTGGAACCAAAGTATGTCTTTTGGACTGAAATCTCTACTTTTTTTAAAATTGGACCAAAAGTGAAATTCGGATACAACCACAAGGACCAAAAATGTAGTTAACTCTAACTACTTTCATGTAAAAAAATATGTTTAGGGTGTGTTTTGGTACCTTGAAATGGCAATAAATGAATACTTTAATTGTAAATAACAATGTTTGGTTAACACCTATGACTAATTAACATTGTTTTGTGGGTCCCACTCTTTTTTTTTATCTTTAAATAATCAAAGAACTAATGCAAATTGTTTGTTTGATCGTTCACTTCATATATCGGGGCCCATATTATGATACCTAAATTTAATTGGAAAAACCAAACAATGATATCTAAATTGATTTTATGAAAACTTATCAAAGTTATACCGATTGTGATTAGTAGCAACAAACCAAACGACACCTTAGTTTGATATCATAAATCTGCACATCATAATATCGCAAATAACTTTTTCACAATCTCACATCAAAAGCCCACGACCACAAATTTGCATATCATCGAAAAACGTCGTTCACAAAAATAAGCAAAACAATCATCCTTAGATATATTAGACCCCCTGCTGATTTGCGCGGGTATAATTATGCTATATACATTATATATTTAAAGGCTTACATGTAAATACATCAAGTATAAATTTATTGAGCTTTACGAGTCAAGTTTAAGTCAAATTCTAATCTTATCATATATCAGTTTTAGCTTATTTTAGAAAAAACATCATTAAATTTAAATCGAGCTTTTCAAACCGAACATAATATTGTCGAGTTGAGCCGAGTATGCTAAAGCTTGACTAGTTTACGCCCTAATACATGTGATTTGAGTTTTTCCTTACAAAAATAAGGTTCACCAAAACATCCCAAAACGGTGACAGGAACGTGGTTGAAAAAACACCGTTTGCTTTATGACAGTGCCACCAGACATCCTTTTATCCTCAGCATTCGTGACAGTTTCGTTGGACTTTTCTTCTTTAAAAAAATGGCTGGTATTTTATTATCCCTTTTTTATGAAATGCAACATGTTTAAATGAATTGAATTTGAAGTTAAAACCATAACTGCAATTTATAGGGATTGTTTGGTTTTATTGAAGAAACTTTTGTTAGCTTATTGCTTGAGTAAATTACATAGATGGTCCCTGTGGTTTGCCCAAAGTTTCACCCACAGTCCCTGAAAGTTAAAAGTTGCATGGATAGTCCCTATCTCTGAAAAGAATAACACTAATGGTCCCTTTTTTAATTGTCGTTAAGTGACTTCCGTTTTAATTTACACGTTAGTCCCTTTTGGTTAAATATCGTTGCATCGTTTATCATTTATAATAACGGCCGTTTATAACTTAAAGTTTTTCGAATTTTTCTTACGTTTTCATACATTTTCATTCGTTTTTATACGTTTTCATGCGTTTTAATCCGTTTTATACGATTTCGTCCGTTTTTCTTACGTTTTCATCCGTTTTCATGCGTTTTTTTACGCTTTCGCTCGTTTTTCTTACGTTATTGTATGTTTTCCTACGTTTTCATCCATTTTTATCCGTTTTGGTCCGTTTTTATACGTTTTCGCTCGTTTTTATACGTTTTCCTTTATTTTTCTTACATTTTCATATGTTTTTATCCGTTTTTATATGTTTTCATACGTTTTTATATGTTTTCGTTCGTTTTTATACGTTTTCTTACATTTTCATTGGTTATTTTTATGTTTTCATATGTTTTTCTCCGTTTCCTTCCGTTTTCATNCTCGTTTTTATACGTTTTCCTTTATTTTTCTTACATTTTCATATGTTTTTATCCGTTTTTATATGTTTTCATACGTTTTTATATGTTTTCGTTCGTTTTTATACGTTTTCTTACATTTTCATTGGTTATTTTTATGTTTTCATATGTTTTTCTCCGTTTCCTTCCGTTTTCATTCATTTTTATTCATTTTCATCCGTTTTTATACGTTTTGGTCCATTTTTATAAGTTTTCGTCCGTTTTATAAGTTTTTGCTCATTTTTCATCCATTTTTATCCACTTTCATCTATTTTTATCCGTTTTCGTCCTTTTTTATATGTTTTCGTCCGTTTTTCTTATATATTCATACGTTTTATCCATTTTTATGCGTTTTCGTTCGTTTTTCTTACGTTTTCATATGTTTTAATACTTTTTATTCGCTTTTATACGTTTTCGCTCATTTTTCTTACGTTTCATACATTCGGTCCATTTTTATACATTTTCATTCGTTTTTATATGCTTTCATCCGTTTTTATTAAATTGTCATACACTTTTATTTATTTCTATATATTTTCGTCCGGTTTCATACGTTTTTATACGTTAATGGATTAAAATGTATAAAAATGGATGAAAACGTAAGGAAAACAGACATAAACATAAGAAAACGTATAAGAATGGATAAAAACATAAGAAAAATGGAGCGAAAACATATAAAACGGACGAAAACGTATAAAAATGGACCAAAACGTATAAAAACAGACGAAAATGAATAAAAATGGATGAAAACGGAAGGAAACGGAGAAAAACATATGAAAACATAAAAATAGCTGATGAAAATGTAAGAAAACGTATAAAAACGAATGAAAACATATAAAAACGTATGAAACGTATAAAAACGGATAAAAACGTATGAAAATGTAAGAAAAATAAAGGAAAACGTATAAAAACAAGCGAAAACGTATAAAAACGGACCCAAACGAATTAAAAAAGGATGAAAACGTAGGAAAACAGACAATAACGTAAGAAAAACGAGCGAAAACNAATATTGTCGAGTTGACCCGCGTATGCTAAAGTTGGACTAGTTTACGCCCTAATACATGTGATTTGAGTTTTTCCTTACAAAAATAAGCTTTTTACCAAAACCCTTGATTAGCGACAATCAAACCCAATTCCATATCTGCTAAAACGACATTCGTTTGCTTTATGACAGTGCCACCAGACATCCTTTTATCCTCAGCATTCGTGATGGTTCCGTTGACTTTTCTTCTTTCAAAAAATGGCTGGTATTTTATTATCCTTTTTTATGAAAATGCAACATGTTTAAATGAATTGAATTTAAGTTAAAATCCATAACTGCAATTTATAGGGTAAGCTTATTGAAGAAACTTTTATTACCTTATTGCTTTATCATAACACACAGTTTGATAGTTAATGACTTAGCAACTTAGTTGACACAAATAAGCTGTTTTATAGAAGCCATGATAGAGGAGCATTTCCTAAAAGAACTTAAGTAGCTTATAAACCATAAAGACAATAAGCACAAGCTCTTTAGATAAGTTAAGCCCGAAAGACCCCCTAAATACACTTGCCTAATACCCCCTTGGGAATGTAAAGTCTAGAAACAACATAAGATATAAGTGGTGCTGCTGAACAATGTGATCGACTTTTATCCACAATGGCATTAAAATCTTGTGTTTTTTTTTTTCTTTAATATATATATCTTGTACTAGTGTTGGAGTTGGGGTTAAGGAATGTTTAGGAAACACTTTTTAGTGTTCGTACTAAGAAATTTGTTTTGTTATAGGATGAAATAAGCTGTTTATAATAAGCAAATAAGTATAGTTTATGTAAGCATAAGCTATCTAAATACACAATCCCAAATACCCCTGACTCCCTAATTATACATCAGAGACATACGTCCCAACTGGATCCTAATTCCTAGACTTTTATACGGCCGAGCTTTTCACTCAAATTTCCTTTAGAAGCGACTCCGCTGCCAGCAGGGCAAAACCGAGGCGCTCAGGTATTTTCTGATATCATAGTTGTCTTATCTGTACAAGTATTTTCAGATTTGTAGTACTTGGTTTAAATTCATTTAGAATTTAATAAGATTTCAGTTGTAGGCTGCATACATTCATGCTAAATTAAAGTTATTAACATTCCGTGGTGGTGTATGATGCAGGGCCAAGATTACATATTTGTGAGATCGTTTGTCCCCTTTGTAGCAAGCACATTGATAAAATCATGTAAGAACATAATGATGAATCCGATATGGAAGTTACCTTAGGTGGTATGGCTTCTCTTAACGACGAGATCAATTGGTTAAAAAAAGTAGCTTCCAATTTTCATGTTTCGCTTACGAGGGTCATTCCTCAAAACGCGAATGTCAAATATTGCAGGGACCCTAATCCACCATTGTTTCACTGATGAGTGGTAACAAAAATGTTCTTGAATTGATTTGAATTCAATGGTTTCAACTTTTAACCTTATGGCACATTGTACCTCATCAAATATGATTTTGTCTTTTAAGAGGTTCAAGGAGCATTTTTTTTTTCATTCAATTTGCCTGAGTTGGCATTCATGAAACCAGATAGATAATTTGGTGATGTATAAAGTGGATCTAATATTTGGATTACTATAATGAAAAATTAGTTCAGTATTGGGATGGCTTTCACATTCCTAAAGCCCATGTTTTGTGCTCTTTTACAGTTTTCTAGAGAGCTTAACAAGTTCAGAAGTCGAATACCCTGTGGCAATTTCAGTATTTTGGGCCATTGAGGCTGTGTATCAAGAAAGCTTTGCTCATTGCCTTTAAGACGGTAATAAGATTCCACAAGAGCTTCAAGAGACTTGTGAACGATGGGGCAATGAAGGTTTTGGATCATACTGCAAGTTGTTGCGAAATATTTCTGATCGTTGCTTGCAAAAAGGGTCACCAGATGTGATTGCAAAAGTAGAGTTTATTTTTCATCGTGTTCTTGAACATGAAGTTGAGTTTTGGAACATGAGTTTTGGAGAACCATGAGTTGTGTATAAAAAAGGACGTCATAACAAGTGTGTGAAGTATGTGAAAATAGGCTGATCGAATGGTATTTGATAGATAGAGATAAAATGTGCTGCAATAAAAATGTATGACCAACTGGTGACCTATCAGCCAACACAGTGTAACAAATGAATTGGGGTTCTTTAACAGAAAATTTCGATGAGGTATCTTTTTAAGCATTTCCAACTTTGAGATAGAGTAAATTAAAGAGACTGTCCATGCACTTTTTGGATTTCCGCAGGCGTTTGGCGCAGACACTTGCATAAACTTAAACTTATGTCTGTACTAAATTAAGGTTCATTTTGTTGACAAATCTTATTCTATAGTGGGAATTTGTAACACTTTGATGCCTTTTCCAAATAAAATAACCAAACAACTCTCTTCACAAATGGATTTCTTTTTGAACAATAAGTCAGCTTTAAACCAAATTGATTTCATAGGACTTTGACATTTGGACAGACTTATGCTTGATTTCTTTTACTTTTCCGAAGATTTTGTCGTGATTGCTGACTGGGTGAGTACTTCCATATTATTATTATTTTTCGTGTTGTATGTACAGTTGTATCTTGCCCACCTACTGTTTGATGACTAAATTAATTCCTATAATATATCAGGTAATTTGGTATTTGAACTGCCTTTATCAACTGCATAACACTTGAATAGTGAAAACTGGCACTCATGTCTTATGACTAATCAACTTACATCACTCTCTAAGTTTATATGTGTAACTCTTCACTTCCAGTTTTTTACTTGTTTGCTTTCGTATCAACATATTCTCTCGAACAATTGGTTTCAAAGAATTGCTCCCAACCTAGTAAATTTTGCAATAACACCTTGTTCGAGTCACATCAAACTCTATAATAAGAATTAAAAGAAACATGCTATATACTCCGTAATATAAAGCACTTGAATAGTTTTTCTTCCATATAAATATCACAAGTTGTGACTTCTTAATTTAGCATATGAGGATGGTTTTCTAGTGTTTCCTTTCTTCTTGGTATCATCACTTGTATCTTGTATGAAAGTAAACCGTACATTATGCCTTTTCTGATACCTTTCCGTTACTTTTATGCTATTATGACAACCAAATACATTTAAAGAGGGTGAATCCTGCATAATTAGGATATTTTAGTGGATTTGTTAAGGGAAGCACACAAGAAAGAGTGAATGGATCAACACTCATTTAATCGTAACGTCATAAGCATATTTGGCAGGTTTGTGGAAGTTATCGCAGTAAAATAAATTTCTCTCTATCAAGTAATTTTTTGTGGTAAAAGTTCATTTTGGTCATGTACTGTACTTATATGAAAGCTTGAACATTAAAACCCCTAATAAATATATCATAGAAATATATCTGTCAGTATCTCATTTTCATTCTTTCCACCGACCCGAGGGTTGCCACCGACCCTAGGAATTAATGGCGGAGCATGTCCCTGATATCTTTGCGGATATACTTGTAAGATTGGATGTGAAGGATCTACTCCGATGCAAAAGCGTGTGTAAGTCATGGAAATCTCTCATCACTAGTCCTTGTTTCATTAAAATTCATCTAAAATATAGTTACGATAATGATCGCAAGAATAATGAAATTGGGCATCGAAGGATAGTTATGTCCTGTCACCCTAATAACTGTAATTTTGAAGTTGATGTTAAGTTCTTGTATGAATTTGAGACCTGCAAAGTTATTGGTTCTTCCAATGGCCTTGTATGTATCTGTGATTACGAAAATAATATTTTAGTAGTAAATCCCTCAACTAGGGAGGTGAATAAAGTGCAAAAGCCCAGTCTTCCCAACAGTTGGACGTTGTGTTGGGGTTTTGGTTATGATTCATCCACAGATGATTACAAGGCAATAGTAGGTTTTAGAAAGGGTTCGAATTTGACGTGCTTTCAAGTGTTAAGTTTAAAATCAAATGAATGGAAAGTTATTGGAGATGTGAATTATTCCTTTACTAATAGGAATATCGCTGTCTTCTGCAACGGGGCACTTCACTGGGCAATGCACAATGATGGAAAGCCATATATTCTTAGTTTTAATTTATCGAGTGAAGAATTTAAAGAAATCCCCCAGCCTGATAATTCTTTGTACAGACCTACTCGTCATTGCTACATGGGGATTATTGAAGAATGTTTATGCTTATTTCGTTTGATATCATTTCCAAATGACATATGGGTTATGAAAAATTATAATTTAATGGAGTCTTGGGAACGGATGCCATATGATTATAAGTGGAAGTCTGAAGTTGCACACAACTTCAAAGAACTCAGGCAATACATTCCACACTTCAAGCCATTGTGTCATGGTGGTCTGCTGTTGTGCAGGGGTCCTGGGTTTATTTTTGCTCCAGTATTTGTGGAAAGCCTTGTGACTCCACATGTTAATGGGAAACCAAATAAAAAGAGACAAGCCCAGAATGACCGGATGAGTTGTAAGGTAAGTTCTAATTCATGGTTCTTTCTTTTGGTATTTTCTATGATATTATAGACTAGAGAGTTACTTATTCATATTTCATGTCAGAGTATTGCTTACGATAATTGCTCTATACCTCAAATAATTTTTTTTTGGTATTGAACTCATTAGCCATCATATTTATTCGTGTTACATCTTTTAGCATATCGGTTTTCAAATACATCATCTATGTATTGAAGATACCTGTTGCATGCTTATTAGTAAATTTAAGACAGTTGGTAAACTCTTTTTGTTGCTCAACGTTTCTTCCATACACTTGCTATAGTCTTCCAATTTAACCATATTGCTTGTTTCTCCTTTTGAATTTTTCAGTTAATCAAGGGAGATTCATCTGCTTCTGAACCAAGTGCCGAAGCTTTGCTGATGATGCTGAAGTATTCAAGATGATATGGCATTGCGTTATGAACTTTACCTATTATGTGGTACCATGTTTTAAAGAATTATGCTTTTGTTAGGACTTGTTTCTTTTTATCTTTAATGTTTCTGAATAACTTTTGTTTTATGGATTCTGTTTAATTTTGATGGATTTTAGTAACTATTGTTTGATGGTCTTAAAACTTGTGTCCTATTCCATGTCATGGAGAGACATTGCTCATCTTGAAAGGCTAGTAGTCTTTCACCCATGCTAGGAATTACATATGATCATGCTAGTCTCACATAGCATCGACTAAAGTTAGTTTTGAATTCATATTAGTGGTAGGATGATTATTTTACATCCTCAAAGAAACTTTGTTGACCTCAATTGGGACGCATCTTATATATTTATGTGTCACTTTCTTCCCAACTCTGTACAAATGTCATTTGGTTCACGGATATATATAGGTTCTGGATTCTGAATAATGGAATGAAATCCTCTAAATGAAGGTTTTCCAAACCCACTCAGGGGGTTGGGTTTTGTAAAATCATTCCTACTCCACCATCTACAATTCTATTTCCCCTATGAGACAATACAACACATCACAAACAAATGATACATTAACAATAGATGAGTTGAAGAACTGCAATAAAGATGTTGTGCTACTCCTTTATATGTTGTCTTCAATAAAGGTTAACCAATACGCCCAAATGCAAATGTTAGTCAATATCTGGAGAGAGTGATCAAATCCTTGATATATGCTTGTCTCGGTTTTTGTGGAATTGATCTTGTTCTTTCTGATGTTGCTGTAGTTATCTTCTAATGGTGGTAAAATGGTGTCTGCTTGTCTGGTTTCTAATGACTTTAATAGGTGGCAAAATGGATGGGTCATGTAACGCGTTCGGATTTGAACGGGTCATTTGGGAATGCGGGTTAGATGTGTCTCAGGTCTAATTAAGAAAGTGGGTTCGAGTTAGATGTGTCTCAGGTCTAATTAAGAAAATGTGAAAAACGGTGGTCTAATTTTGCATACCAGCTTGTCTTAGACCCGTTAGATAGTTATAAAATTGAGCTTTACATCAAATAACTTGTTTGACCCATCTTGAATATTTCCCAAGACCTAACAAAACTATCACACGATAAATATTTACCCAACTTGTCCTATGTTTAGCCATGGATCTTTAAATTACCTAGTCTTTTACCCACCACCCTGCATAGACGATTTCAGTTTTTCATCACACTTCAACTGATCAAACATCTTACAGTTATAAATAAAAGCATCACGCGCGCTCCTGCATTTGGGGTAAAAGAAGTTTAAAATAGGAGTTATAACAACATGTTCGAATCGGTATGATAGAAAGACATTTGAGCTAATCTTAAATTTGAAGTTGTCGCTAATGGTAATTAGCATCTCTTCACAATAGTTTTTTAGTTAAACCGAAATAATATCTTAGTGCTTTCAGCAGCTTGGATGATTTTTCGGAGATACAACTATTGTAATCTTTAAACAAAAGTTAACCAAAAATATTTTGACCATAGAAAATAAATATTATTCCTTCCATCCTATATATATATATATATATATATATATATATATATATCGTCTATGGGAATAAAAGTCATATAAGAGAAAAAGTAAAAAGAAAACATGATTTCAGTTGAAATACTGAATACGAAGATATACGAAGGTGACTGTGTTTGGTTATGTGGAGGGTTGTTATGGCGTCATGATTCTTCACTGGTTGCGTTGTGTTGGAATAAAAGATATCATTTTCGGTTAAATGTTTACGGATTATATGTAAGTGAAAGAGGCAATAGAAAAACAAAAGTGATTACAAGCCACTAAATTGCTAAAAGCCGTTCTAGCTCGGTTGGTAGATCGCGTGGCTTGCCAAAAGTTCCGTATAGATCCAACATTTACCAAAGAACCTATCTATCCATCTTATCCGTCCATTTTTTTTCCTCCTAACCGTTAGATTAATATGTTTTTTTTTTCTTTTTTTTTTTAATTATAATGAAAAGGGCAACATGGTCATTCCCCAACCTCTCTTTTTCCTCCTAACTGTCTCATTCAAAGAGATACGCTTGTTTCAAACCATCATTTCCTCCATTACTAAAACTCATCATTTCCTTAATTTCTCGTCTCATTTCTTAACGAATTTGAATCCGAAACCATCATTAGATTCATCTTATCATTGCGCACACAATGATATGATTTAATTTGATTTTCGTTAGGTTTTGAGAAATCCCCCATTTTAATGATTTTGACCTAATTTTGGTTATTTTGATTATCTGTTAGTTTTCCCCTAATTTTTAGGTTTTACGCTCTTATTAGTGATTCTTCATAGATATGTTAGTGTTGATGTAAGTGATGGTGATAGTGTGAGAAAAATGGAAGTTAGGAGTGAGAATGGTAATAGGAGTTTAAAGGTGTTTTGGAAAGTGAAAGTATTAGTGAGTTCCCTACACTGAATGAAGCAACCTCAATGCTAACACCTAAAAGTAGTAATGTGAATAAGGCTATTGAGATGCAACATAGTGTAGGTGATAATAGCCCAAAACAGGGGATGAATAAGGAAAAAGATGTTGCTAGCTGCTGTAAGAGCACAAGGGATAGTACTAGTGCTGGAAACCTGGGAGAAAATAGCAATAAGAATGATGACAATGGCACTACAGGCACTAAGACTTATGCTGCAATGGCTAAACCTAGTCACGTGCTTGTTTTAACTGTTATAGTGTAAATATTTGTGTTTATAATGCGTATTTGTTAGTGTTAGACTGTTAGTAGTGATCTTTGGTTTTTTGATGATTTAAGTTGTTAGGTTATATTGTTTGTGCTATCACGTGCTTATGAATTCAAACGGATATGTAGATGCTCATAATTAACTGATTAATGTGAAAGTTGTTAGGATTTTGTTGCTGATGTACTGATGTATTTTGTTAGAATCTAAACTGATGTACTGATGTATATGAATCATATATGATTCAATGTGAATCATACATGATTCTGGTAAAATCATTCATGATTCTATCAAGGTATCGACTCTTTTGTGGAGTTTAATTATAGGACGTCCTAATACTCGTCAAGCCTTTTTTGATATTGCTTTAAGGGTAAGTGTGTTTACATACTCTATTTTTGAGGAAACCCTTAATACAATTTAGATTCTTTCTTGATAAATCTATTTACAAGTTCTAATGCCACTTTGAATTATTATCTCCAACCATCTCATTGTTTTAAACAAATTGTTAGTAGAATATTAAGTAGATTATTGCATATATTAAGTAGAATATTAAAAAAAAATCATTGACCATCATTGTTAGTAGAATATTAAGTAGATTTTTGCATATATTAAATTGTTTAGTTTAAGTACTGTGCTAAATAAGTAGTTTTTATTTATGTCTGTGTTTTATCAACATGAATAGGGTATATCTAAATGCTTGTCAATATCCCTGTCAAATTCGGTATTGATGTATATGATGTATTTTGTTTATAAGTGGATTTTGTTAGAATCATATATGATTCACATAGAATCATATATGATTCTCATAGAATCAAGGTTGTAAAAATCGCTAGGCGCTAGTGAGGCGGTTGGGTAGGGCCTAGCGATTAATCGGTTAGGCGGGGATTAATCGGATTGAAATTTTTATGCACAAAATTGGAATTTTAGATATTATATTATATTATATGTATAAGATAAGCAAAATGCGTCAAAGTTCAAATATTTCAAGTGTTCAAATATAAACATAATACATAATTCTTTAAAGTTCAAAGTCAAACATAGATATTACTCGGTTTGTTGATCATTTTTAAGCAATCTTTGACTGATTTTGTCTAATTAATCGGTTTGTTGACCAATTTTTAAGCGATTTTATTGACCGAATTTTAAGCGATTTTGTCCGATTAATCCGATTAGACCGATTTTGTCCGATTAATCGGTTTATTGACCCATTTTTAAGCGATCTTTGACCAAAGCGATTAAATAGGCCGATTATGATAAATCAAGGCGCTTAGTGAGCGATCAGCGATTATGCGGGGATTAATCGGCCGCATGGGCCGATTTTTACAACAGAGCATAGAATCATATATGATTAAAGGATAATCATATATGATTCTGATAGAATCATATATGATTCACATAGAATCATATATGATTGTGTTAGATTATTTTATGGTTATTAACATTTAAAATTTTTATGCAGGTCGATCAAAAACTGTTGCACATAAGCCTAAAGAGAAGAACATGGCTGATCGTGATCCAGAAAAAGACGTTCGTAAAGAAAGTGTGCAATCAAGAAAATGTGCTTAAGTGATTGTGTACTAGTTAACTGATATATTTGGTAAACTGATAGGTCCCTCTGGTGCTCCTAGTTAACTGATGTATTTTGGTAAAATCTGATGGTAGTTAACTGATGTATTTTGGTAAAATCTGTTGATAAATAGATGTAGTTAACTGATGTATTTGGTATTGAACAAGTTCTGATGGTATTTTGATGTATGTTTTAATTTTTCTGATGGGTAGTATATGTTTTAATTTTATCATATATTAATCATATATGTGAATCATATATGATTCTATGTGAATCATATATGAATCATATATGATTCTATGTGAATCATATATGATTATGATTCACATGTGAATCATATATGATTCTATGTGAATCATATATTAAAAGTAAACATAATAATCCTTACATATATTCAGAATCACTTGTCAAATAACAAAAAAAAAAAATTCAGTAAACTGATGTACTGATGTATATGAATCATATATGATTCAATGTGAATCATACATGATTCTGGTAAAATCATTCATGATTCTATCAAGGTATCGGCTCTTTTGTGGAGTTTAATTATAGGACGTCCTAGTACTCGTCAAGCCTTTTTTGATATTGCTTTAAGGGTAAGTGTGTTTACATACTCTATTTTTGAGGAAACCCTTAATACAATTTAGATTCTTTCTTGATAAATCTATTTATCAGTTCTAATGCCATTTTGAATTATTATCTCCAACCATCTCATTGTTTTAAACAAATTGTTAGTAGAATATTAAGTAGATTATTGCATATATTAAGTAGAATATTAAACAAATCATTGACCATCATTGTTAGTAGAATATTAAGTAGATTATTGCATATATCAAATTGTTTAGTTTAAGTACTGTGCTAAATAAGTAGTTTTTATTTATGTCTGTGTTTTATCAACATGAATAGGGTATATCTAAATGCTTGTCAATATCCCTGTCAAATTCGGTATTGATGTATATGATGTATTTTGTTTGTAAGTGGATTTTGTTAGAATCATATATGATTCACATAGAATCATATATGATTCTCATAGAATCAAGGTTGTAAAAATCATTAGGCGCTAGTGAGGCGGTTGGGTAGGGCCTAGCGATTAATCGGTTAGGCGGGGATTAATAGGGGATTAATCGGATTGAAATTTTTATGCACAAAATTGGAATTTTAGATATTATATTATATTATATTATATGTATAAGATAAGCAAAATGCGTCAAAGTTCAAATATTTCAAGTGTTCAAATATAAACATAATACATAATTCTTTAAAGTTCAAAGTCAAACATAGATATTACTCGGTTTGTTGATCATTTTTAAGCAATCTTTGACTGATTTTGTCTAATTAATCGGTTTGTTGACCAATTTTAAGCGATTTTGTCCGACTTTTAAGCGATTTTATTGACCGAATTTTAAGCGATTTTGTCCGATTAATCCGATTAGACCGATTTTGTCCGATTAATCGGTTTATTGACCCATTTTTAAGTGATCTTTGACCAAAGCGATTAAATAGGCCGATTATGATAAATCAAGGCGCTTAGTGAGCGATCAGCGATTATGCGGGGATTAATCGGCCGCCTGGGCCGATTTTTACAACAGAGCATAGAATCATATATGATTAAAGGATAATCATATATGATTCTGATAGAATCATATATGATTCACATAGAATCATATATGATTGTGTTAGATTATTTTATGGTTATTAACATTTAAAATTTTTATGCAGGTCGATCAAAAACTGTTGCACATAAGCCTAAAGAGAAGAACATGGCTGATCGTGCTCCAGAAAAAGACGTTCGTAAAGAAAGTGTGCAATCAAGAAAATGTGCTTAAGTGATTGTGTACTAGTTAACTGATATATTTGGTAAACTGATAGGTCCCTCTGGTGCTCCTAGTTAACTGATGTATTTTGGTAAAATCTGATGGTAGTTAACTGATGTATTTTGGTAAAATCTGTTGATAAATAGATGTAGTTAACTGATGTATTTGGTATTGAACAAGTTCTGATGGTATTTTGATGTATGTTTTAATTTTTCTGATGGGTACTATATGTTTTAATTTTATCATATATTAATCATATATGTGAATCATATATGATTCTATGTGAATCATATATGAATCATATATGATTCTATGTGAATCATATATGATTATGATTCACATGTGAATCATATATGATTCTATATGAATCATATATGATTCTATGTGAATCATATATTAAAAGTAAACATAATAATCCTTACATATATTCAGAATCACATATATTCAGAATCACTTGTCAAATAACAAAAAAAAATTCAATTAAACATAGTTGAATTAAGATCCTCATTAACACTTTTTGCAACAGTGCAATAATAATAAATAAATTTAAAGAAATTGCTATTCAAGAAGCGTTAGTCACTTGTTCAGCTGCGACATTTCTCGTTGCTTGTTCACTTGCATCAATTCCATCCTTTTGTGCAGCAGCAATTCTCGCAAGTTTTGCAATATACTTTGGATTCGATGGACATGTCAACTTGATGTGCTTGTTAGTCTTCTCACCACAGAATCCACATTTCCTTTTCCGCTTAGATGTTTCTTCAAGTGCTATTTCTCTTCCACACTTTCTACGTGCTTCTTTAGACCAACCTTTGGTTGAAGCTTTGGATGGATTTTTGACCTCTTGCTTTTCAGGTTTGAACCAACATAAAAATGTTAAATGTTAATAACCATAAAATAATCTAATATAATCATATATGATTATACCAGAATCATATATGATTCACATTTAATCATATATGATTCAATGTGAATCATATATGATTCTAACAAAATACATCAATACATCAGCAACAAATTCGTATACATCAGTATATCGCTAACCACTGATATCAATACAAATCAACTTATCTCACTCACAAATCAATAAAATAAGCTGAATAAGCAATAAAATAAGCCGAATCGCATGTGATTTGCCTTGAAACCCTAAAAACCTAAATAAGTTGAATCACATGTGATTTACCTAGACACCCTAAAAACCTAAATAAGCAACAAAATAAGCTGAATCACATGTCATTTACCTTGAATAGCAGCTACATTTTATTCTTCATCTGGAAATTCAACATCTTTTTCCATAAGCTTGTTTCCATCATCCACCACTTGATGTTCATCAACCGCAACTGCAACATCAACTAAATCATTAGCTAATAATTAACAAGTGTGAAGGTGTGGTGGTGATGAAGGTGCGGTGGTGGTGAAGGTACGGTGGTGAAGGTGACGGCGGCGGTGAAGGTGCGGTGGTGATGAAGGTGGCGGATTGGAGGATGATTGGGGTTGTGTGTGTATGTGTGTTTTGCCCTAATTTGTTTTGGGGGAAGAATGAAACGTATTGAATATTTTTTTTTTTTATGTAATTGTCTTTTTTGCCCCTCAAGAGTAAATATTAGATTTAATCTAACCCTTTGGATCAAATTGGATTGTATGGTTAGGATTTGTTGATTGGTTCTTTGGCATGGATGGGTTCTTCATGGATCTCAACTCCGCGTGGCATTTAACCATGTGGTCGTGGGTTCGATTCCCACGGACGGCCTGGGATACTTTAATGAAGTTGTGTTAGGAAAACAAATTTCCTTTGGGTATTTTTTGTTTAAACATGGTATGAATTCTTGTTAAAGTTAAAACTTTTATTTGTTTATCTTGTTTGTGATCACATGACATATTCTTTTTCATTTGAACTTGAGGCCAATACTAATGACAACTATAAATATTATTGTCACTCTCTGTGTCTGTGTCTCTATCGTATCAGCTTTTTACCAAACATGGTATGAATTTTTGTTAAAGTAAAACTTTTATTTATTTATCTTAATTGTGATCACATGAAATATTCTTGTTCATTTGAACTTGAGACCAATGCTAGTGGCAACTATAGGCTGGACTCGAGTTATTATTGAGATTTCAAGTGATATACATGTTTTTATACCTTTATATTTACTATCTATAATGCATTTAGGACTTATTTTTAGAAATCTTAAAATTTTTAAGTTTACACATCTTGCTTTATTTAGTAACTTAAAATTAAACTTCAAAATATAATAGTCGCACATTATTTAATAGCATTAAAATGGATTTTACAATAATAAAACATAACTACCTTCATGGAAAAAAATATGTTTAGGGTGTGTTTGGTACCTTGAAATGGCAATGAAGGTATACTTTAATTGTAAATAACATTGTTTGGTTGACACCTATGACTTTACTAATTAACAATTTAACATTGTTGTGTGGGTCCTGCTCTTTTTTTTTCTTTAGATAATCAAAGAACTAATGCGAATTGTTTGTTTGATAATTCACTTTATATATCGGGGCCCATATTATGATACCTAAATCTAATTGGAAAAACCAAACAATGATATCTAAATTGATTTTATGACAAATACACATACCCATTCTACCCTCTTATCAAAGTTATACCGATTGTGATTCATAGCAACAAACCAAACGACACCTTAGTTTGATATCGTAAATCTGCACATCATAATATGACAAATAACTTTTTCACAATCTCATGTCAAAAGCCCACGACCACAAATTTGCATATCATCGAAAAACGTCGTTCACAAAAATGAAGCAAAACAATCATCCTTATATATATTAGACGCCCCCGCTGATTTGCGCGGGAATAATTTTGCTATATACATTATCTATATTTAAAAGGCTTGCATGTAAATACATCAAGTATAAATTTATTGAGTTTTACGAGTCAAGTTTAAGTCGAATTCTAATCTTATCTTATATCAGTTTTAGTTGATTTTAGAAAAACATCATTAAATTTAAATCGAGCTTTTCATACCGAACATAATATTGTCGAGTTGACCCGCGTATGCTAAAGTTGGACTAGTTTACGCCCTAATACATGTGATTTGAGTTTTTCCTTACAAAAATAAGCTTTTTACCAAAACCCTTGATTAGCGACAATCAAACCCAATTCCATATCTGCTAAAACGACATTCGTTTGCTTTATGACAGTGCCACCAGACATCCTTTTATCCTCAGCATTCGTGATGGTTCCGTTGACTTTTCTTCTTTCAAAAAATGGCTGGTATTTTATTATCCTTTTTTATGAAAATGCAACATGTTTAAATAAAGAGATGATTCCGCCCCTTTAAGACCTAAATAGGCCATGGGCTCGAGCCCAAGGCCGTAATCATTCCTCACTCCTTTGTCAACACCTTGGGCCGCTCAGGTGTTGCTTTTAAAAAATGTCTCAATTGACTTTCTAAATGAAAACATGAAAGACAATCCTAAAACAAAGACAGCATAAATAAAGATGAAGATATAGTGACATAATCTTAATGGCGCACCATAATTTTTTGGACCTTCTTGAGTCGCTTTGGTCCAGTCGCGTGCCTCCTGCAACTTGGCGGTAATCCAGGATCCAATAATCTTCTTTTGAATTCGGCAAGCGCTTCGCCTTTTTCTTCTTTCTCTGATTTTCGGGGATCCCATACCTAATGCCTAGTCCTATCTTTCACTCTTAAGTTTCTCCTGCATTCTGCTT